>CP137674.1:19079682-19129682 GCA_037976565.1 Mesocentrotus franciscanus | reverse complement strand
AAGATGGCTATAGTCGATACCTGTTTCAGATGTAACCAATAGATATTATTATTATTATCATTATTATTATTTTATTTTTCGGGGTGGCTATTAAACCGTCTTGGGGGAATTCACATCTTAAAACCCTCTGAAACTGAGTGGAAAGCCCACCCATACATCCTTTCAAGGTGCATCCATCAATTTCTTTAGAATTGACAAACATTTACGCATTATACTGTAAGTGTTTTCAAAATTTCAAATATCTCTCACATTTACTCTTATTTTTTCAAACATTTATATTGTCATGATTGTGTTACTTGGAGAGAAGATTATCTGCAAAGAAAATATTACTTTTTAAATGTTCCTCTATGTAGGCGATCATTAGCTATTGCTATATTAGCTATATTAAAATTTAATTTTTTAATATGTTTACCTAACAACCGTAAATCTCTCTTTTGAACATCAGAAGTAAATATGGACACCTTTGAACGTAATTCTCATGATTCTAGGGAGCATTCCCTTTTTCTCATTTTGATAAAGGAAATAAAATAATGTATCTTTAACAGTTTGATACTTTTTTTCTTCTTGCCTTTTCCCCTTTGTTTTCCACTTGCTGTGAATCTAAAAAACACACATGTATTAGGAAAATAATGTATCTCGGGAGTGGGGAAGTAATTATATATCCTACAGTGCGAATTGGACCGTTCGGTTATATGTCATTATATGCGCGGAAATGTGATTATAAAGGGCTTACCAAAAGCAAATTAACACAACCCTTACCTGACATTGCGGAACGTCTGAATAAACACTGTTGGATATTTGGCCCATCTCACAAGTCTTACGGGGCCCAGATCTATATATAGTAGGAATAATAAATTTGTAAATTGGTACAATAGTTTATCACGGGTAGACGTGAAATTAGTACATGGGGTAAAGATGGCTATACTCGGTGAATGTCTATGCTTTAACCAATGGATATTAAAATTCTTCTCTCTTTTTATGGGGCTATAAAATCGTCTTGGGGGATTCACATCTTAAAACCCTCTGAAACTGAGTAGAAAGCCCACCTAAACACCCTTTTAAGTGCATCCATTATTCCTTTCGAATGTAAAAAACATATGCATTATACTGTGAGGATTTCAAAATTCCAAATTTCTCTCACATTCACTCCTATTCTTTCAAATATTTTTATTGTCATTATTGTGTTACTTGGAGAGAAGATTATCTATGAAGAAATATGACTTTCGAAATTTTCTTTTCTGTAGGCGTACATTAGTTATAATTATTAGCTATGTTCAAATTTTACCGAACAATTTTAATAGTTTAACTTAAAAAACCGTAAAACTCTCTTTTGAACATTAGAAGTAAATATGGAAACTGTTGAACGTAATTCTCATGGTTTTAGGGAGAATTCCGCCATTAGCATTTTGATACTTTTTTTCTTGTCTTTTCCCCTTTGTTTTATACTTGCTGTGAATCTAACAAACACCTGTATTAAAGGTACTATGTCCCTTTTGCAGGCCAAAAAAATGAAAAGGTTAAATTCCAACGGCATTTGAAAGACAATACTAATTTAGAACTTTCCTAAAAAAAGGGGGGCTTGAAAATGTCTTTAAGTTGGAATATAACGACTATTAGTTGTCGAATCGACTTAGGAGCTATAGAGCCAGTAAGTAATAGTCTGATTTTTCAGACCATTGTACCGAATGGTCGTACGTTTTATGCTGCGCAAAGATTCAATCAGTTTAATTTTGGCCATTACAAGAAGTGGGTTATTGATGTAGACAAATGCTCATGTACCCTTTACAGCTCATTTTATGTATGTTATTACCAAAGATGAAAAAAAGCCAGTCAGTCACTCAATAGTGTCTGACAGTGAAGTCTAGCAAGTAAACGGGTTTCCTTGCATAATTTGAATATTAGGACACTGCTAACGTTTAAATTTCACAGATAGGACATACATGACATATTCATAATTCCTGCAAAGTTCTACAGAATTTGATGTTGGCTGCAAAAGTGACATAGTATCTTTAAGACAATAATGTGTCTTGGGAGCGGGGGAGTAATTATCCTACAGTTCGAATTGGACCGATCAATTATATGTCATTATATGCAAGGAAATGTGATTATAAAGGGCTTACTAAAAACACATTTGACACAACCCTTCCAAGGCATTGTGAAACGTCTGAACAAACAGAGGTACGATATTTGGCACATCTTACAAGTTGGAGGGAATAGCAAATGTTTTATAGCGCCACTATAAGACTTTTCTCCCGTAGAGAGGGGCAGCCGTGACTAGGGCAGTAAAAAGAGAGAGGGAGGGAGAGTGAGAGAGAGAGAGAGAGAGAGAGAGAAAGAGAGTGTAAGGGTTGGGGGAGAGACACACAGACAGACAGAGAGAGAGAGAGAGAGAAAGAGCGAGGGAGAGAGACACACACACACACATACACACGCACACACACAGGAAGGGGATGGAGGAGAGAGAGAGAGAGAGAGGGGGGAAGGGTGTGGGGGGACACACCCACATGCAGAGAGAGAGACACACACACACAGAGAGAGAGAGAGAGAGAGAGAGAGAGAGAGAGGGGGTGGGAAGAGACACACACACATACAGACAGACATATATATATATATATATATATATATATATATATATATATATATAGAGAGAGAGAGAGAGAGAGAGAGAGAGAGAGGGGGGGGGGGAAGAGACACACACATACAGACAGACATATATATATATATATATATATATATATATATATATATATATATATATATATAGAGAGAGAGAGAGAGAGAGAGAGAGAGAGAGGGGGGGGGGAAGAGACACACACACACATACAGACATACATATATATATATATATATATAGAGAGAGAGAGAGAGAGAGAGGGGGGGGGGCATACAAAGGCTAACTGAAAGCATATTGAACAAAACCCTTCACCATCAAGTTCCAAGGCATTGCGAAACGTCTGAATATACAATTTAGAATAATAAAGGCACACTTCCGGGGGAAAAGAGGTGCCCAAATGTATTCTTTTCTAAAAAAAAATAAAAGGGGTAATGAATTGGAATAGGAGTTATACTATTTTACCCTGTACACAGAGAGCAGTCAGGAACGAGAGAGAGAGAGAGAGAGAGAGAGTGAGAGAGAGAGAGAGAGAGAGAGAGAGAGAGAGAGAGAGAATGAAGAGAGGGAAAGAGAAAAAAAATGAGACAAGAGAGCCATTTGATCTACCCACCCCTTTCATATACCATGTATACATCACGTCCATCGCCTTTATATTAAGTTCGGTAGGTGTACCGCTTCCATAGAACGCCAACACAAGAGTGAAAGCAATCAAAGAAGAGTCCGGAACCTCCACTCTTTCTATTAATTATTCAAGCCTCCTGGTAGTAAGGCCTGTTTCCATTACCCATGGTAAGCAATTTTATCGTGCAGAGTGTTGGTGTTAGTACAATGCGATGTGCAATTGAGGCAACCTAGAAATTGCTAGATTAATGTTGGATAAATAAATAATTAGAAAATGAATGTCACCGTAAAGAATATACCTGGTGGTGCTGGACATGGTGTTATAGGAACCTGCAGAAACAGTGGTGTCAATTTGAACTTATTTTGTGTAAATGACAGAGATAATTTAAACCTGAACTAGAACCACTTGAGACTGTGTAATGTGTATGTAATAACCTATACATGCATAGGTGATGTACGATCCCAATTTCGTCTGGAGGGGGGTGACGTCATCCGCCCCAAACTTTTCAATATGCAAATGAGCACAAAAATAATGAAGAAATAGATCAATAACCCTTCATTTAATGTGGATCGTTATATCTTGACATCAAAATATGGAATCGAAGCAGACAAAAGAAATACAAAGAGAATACTCACTGCGGCGGCGGTTGCCCGGATATTGGTAATTTCAAATTTTACGTGGGGATGAAGCCCTTCTTATCCCTCACCCACCTCGTACCCCTATATTTCGATGTATTCATATTCGTTAATTTTATAGCTGTCGAATACCAAATTATCTTATGGAGCTTAACCTGCCCCAAAATGACTTTGAATTATCCCATCAACGCACTTCACCGAGAATGTAAACACGTCCAAGCTGACTTGAGCAGAGTCAAAATATAACTGGCAGTGGGGGCGCACCCTTTGCCCGAGCTGACACGTTTAATAACACTTTCGTCGGACTCGAGTGTACCGATGTGACCGGGGGATATCTTCACTTTTTGCGGTAATCACCATTCAAGTCATTAAACGATGGAGAGGGTGATACGTCCAGCGGGGGCATACGGGGAGACTATCCTCGGTTGAATGTGTCGATGAAACTCTACTTTCTCCTTTCAAAACCTATCTCATAACGTTTTGAGGTTTGAGGCAAACATTAACCCTTTTTCATCTGTCTTCACTCTTGAAATTAACGGCTTTTTAAATGCCGCCTCAATCACTATACACATTTACCTTTATTCACCGCACGCATGAAATCTGACTACACCTAAACTTTGAAAAGGGTATCTTTTTTTTTTAACCTGGGAAGTCACTAGAAAATGGAAAATCGTAAAGTGGATTGTCTTGTCGGCAAGCAGTTAAAGTGATCCATTTGTTTTTGCTTGTGTGAAAGTTTTCTTTTTGCATCCTCTGTATGCGAATTCGGTAAGACAGCGACCGTTAAGTTGTCTTTACGCTTGTCGAAATATTCTAAAATCCCAGGTCCTTTTTTTAAAATCCTGTAACATGACAATATATGTATTAAACATCACCAGGCTGATAAACTTTTTATTTCAACGTATGGAAATCGTTTAAAATTCCATTTTTGTCATTTCGCTTTAGCCCCAAAGCAGTTTAGAGACTGGATATTTGTCATTCAATATTTGATATTCAAGGGGGGAACAAATGATGATGACCTCTATTGCATTTTATGCGGGGCTAAACAGGGGAAAAGGGAAGTTCTCCACGTCTTTGTAACTGTATTCATAGTGATATACATGTATGAACTTCCTTTTCAACAATGCTTAAAGCCACATAATAGTCAGTATCTATTGGATTTGGTTGAAGTACTAATTAATGTGTCTGTATGTGCAAATGTCTATGAAGCAGCGAACTCGTGGTCCCACCTGGAAATACTCAAACTTGCCTACATCTCGAGGGTGAAGGAAATTTGATATATATATGATGAGAATTTCATAAGATGATAGGCAGGGGTACAGTGTACTACACAAGACCTGTCTGTCGTAAAAGCGAAGTCCACTCTTGGTGACTGACAACACCTGTTGGTGGGTAAACTCCAGAATGGTGTCAAAGTTCCTATAACAACCAACTACGACGCAGTTAGCATGGTCGTAGGTTCTTACGCCGACTCTGACGCCCTTCGGCTATTCAACCGATTACATTTTTCCCATCAATTACCGAGAATGGTCTTAACTTTAAGCCCGACATACCTTACGTAATACGCGCACCCTCCACTAATAATTTTCGAAGAGCCTCGAGTAGGGAAAAGATATCATAATAAACCCCAGATCCAAAAGATAACCGTTTTCGAATCTCGAGGTTCTCGGTGGCACACCGACTTTCGCTGCTGCTGCGTATGGAACTAAAACACCCAACAACCCGTAATTTCGTCACCAAATCCCGTGTATGCGAACTGCCATATAGTGCACATAATCTGATGGAGGGGTGGAGGAGGGGGCTTGGCTCGCAGGCGGCTTTTACAAGTCCTTCCTATAATCCTACATGGGGATCTACGCCCTTATTTGAGGGATATACCGCCCGCCCGGCGAAAACCCACCCGAGTCTCTACTTGGATTTGCGGTAGCGGTCGCATATCAGCCCAACTAAATCACATAAATGTCGTTGCGCTTTCTTTACCTCTACAATTTGCATTTTTTCTTTGACAAAGTTAAGGAAGCAAAAATCTCTCTAGCCTTTAGTGTGGTAAATCAGAGCTTTATCTTTGGGTCCAGAATATCCACATGAGGCCACACTGATCTATTCGTGGTGTTGTACATGTAGTTGCCCTCAATTAAATAGGAAGATTTCGTTTAACTAAGTAGTGAATTTATGTTAGTACGAAACGTCTTCCTTGCTTCCTTGTGGTCTGTGGTGGGCAGGGTTTACCGTCTTTTTAAAATACTATTTGAACAACAAGAAATAACAACATTCCTAACTTCAATCTCCCTGATCATGCTAGAATGGAACCGCATGACGTAACATGCAATTTCAAGATTTGAAGACAAACATAATTAGGGGGAAACACTGTTATTCTGCACGTTGAATAACATTGTTAATCTGGAGATTCTGAAATGTATCAATTAGAGGAGTAAGCTTAGGTGGAGGGGGAACCCCCGCCCCCTCGTCCCGCTGCCCTGCACCTACACCACTCTCAATGAAGGCCTGCATTTATAAGATAATGAAACATCCCTTTATGCCGGCCTCCATCAAAAAGGAATTACGGTCTACCAGTCCATTAACCAGCGTTGTTCCTGCAGTGGCGTATACAGGGTGTTGAAATTAAAGAACGGAGAGGGGGGCCTATATTATTCCTGTCAACCGAGCGACTAAGCTCCTGCCCCTCCGGCTTTCTATCCCGTCGTTGCTTTAATGAGTCGCACTCCTGCTGCATTTTCTTTGTTCCATATTCCTAATCTTTAGAGGCGACATGACTACTAGTTAATATCTCGGCTAGGAACGATTTGATGGAGAATAGAGGGTGCGCCTTCTTTCCTTTATTAAAGTATGAATATAGCAAACTCAATAAATATCCTAAACACATCTAGCTAAGAATATTATTACATGTATTTCAGTTCATTGCCTACAGTGAGCTCGTGAAATGGTATGATAATTTCCAACCACTCTTGAAATGGCACGTTTCTTGTACAAAGAGAACTGTTTGAAATATTCATTTGTGGTATCAGAGATTGGTTAAAAAATTGTTAGTTAAATAAAGTAATGAATTTGCGACCATTCTCTCACAGGCCTATATCAATTTTCAAGTTTTTCATAATATGATCATCACTCCTGCCATTTTCTCATATCGAATTTCTCTTCTCTCTCTCTTTCGCTGTTTTGCTCTCCTTTTCTCTTTCTCTCTTTTTCTCTCGTTTTTACTTGTATTCTGTCTTTCTGTCTTTATGGGTTTCTGTTTCTCTCCCTCTTTTTTGTTTGTTCTTTCTTTATATCTCACTACCCCTCTCTTCGGCTCTCTTTCCATGCTCCACCCACCCACCCACACACACAAACACACACACACGCGCGCACACACTCTCTCTCTCTCTCTCTCTCTCTCATGAACTCTTTCTTTCTCTGTCCATCTTGCTTCCATTATCTGCTTTCTGCAACCTCATCCTTCCCTCTGTCACCTTAGCCTTCTACGCCATTTCTTACTTTACACAAGCAAGCAGATACCGAAAAAAAAATGCATGCTATATTTGACTAACATTAGAGACATAACAATTATCTTACGCACAGATTTGGTATTATTATGATTTTTTAAAATTATTTAGTTTCTTTAGTGTCAAAGTAAATATAGATGAGCAAAGAAGATACTCTAGAAATATCTAGCAAATTATGCAATGATACTAAGTTTACTGTTCACACAGACGCACAAACGTCTATTTTTTTTATTAATTGATTTGCGACATAATTCTTTAGTAAAAAGTTCTTCGAATTTTATTAGAGAAGGGGTATGAGCAGAAGGCCAGTAATATAAATGAACGCATAATGATAATAATAATAATATCAGTTTTTATATAGCGCAAATTACAATTAAGTCTCTAAGCGCATACATTATTCCGGATGCACAGGCGTTCAGTTTTCATTGCCATAGCACTTAACCTTATCAGTCGAATTAGCATAATATGTCGGCATACCGGGAGGAAAATTTTTTTATTGAGGCTTTTGAAAAGATGGGGATCAATAAATATCAAATTACAACGAAGCATGGGTGAAGTTGAGATGTTTCATATAATTAACAAGTTGTTCCACTTCTCTCTCTCTCTCCCTCTCGCTCTTTTTTTCCTCTCTCTCTCTGTCTTTCACTCATGCACGCACACACGTCAAATATCCCTTTTACTCTCCCTCTCCATAACCCTTCCTTCGTTGCTCTTTTTTATTTATTCATTATTTATTTATTAAGTCTTCTTTAAAATACAGGGTAGTTCCTTCAAAGCCGCAAGGCCTGCTTTTCAAGGGAGCCCTGTAAGCAGGTGAAAAAGTACATGGTAAAAATTACAACAATTTTTATATTTTATACACAATACATAATACACAGTTATTTACTACTAACTATATTAGGTACGTTGACAAAGAACACGTTTCAGTTTGAAAAAGACGACCTACATAAAATTCAAGCTTGGTTAAAATGAGCCAAATAAAGCAAGGGCATATAATGACATTTATCAATTAAACAAAACAAGCTCACATAAATTGATTTACTTGCACTGATACGATGAAATCAGATAAAATTTAAAACAGACTACAAGATTAAAAAAAATTAAGATAAAAAATATCATTGATAAAGATGCTAAATAATAAAGGTCCCAGTATCGACCCCTGGGGCACTCCTGTTTCAACGGGTAAAAAGTCACTCATTACGCCCTGATGGGCTACACACTGCTGCCTATTAAATCAATACGAGGTGAACCAGGATAGTTCTGCATCATAAATTCCATATTACGATAATTTCTGTAAAAGAATTTCATGGGGTATTAAATCAAATGCTTTACTGAGGTCTCAGAATATTGTTCCTGTAATTTGGCCAGAATCCATATTATCTACTAAACAAAAAAAATCACATATCTCAGGCATGCAAGATGCAGTAGAGTGTTTGGGTCGGAAGCCCGATTGGCGGTCAGACAAAAGACGGATGTTCGTTCAAATAGTGATACATTCGTGACTCGTGAGTGAACAGTTTTTCCAATATTTTAGAAACAGATGACAAAAGTGAAATAGGTCTGAAGTTTGTTATTTGATTTGATCGTTTACGTTTAGCGATTGGAATAATTTTAGCGAGTTTTAGGTCTTTTGGAAAGCGGCCGGTCTGCAAGGATCGGTTTAATGGGTAGGCTAAAGGCTGTGATATGAAAGGAACACCCAGTTTCAATAATCGAGGATGTAAATCATCCAAACCAATCGCTTTTGTACAATCAATAGTACTTAACTCTTTCAGTACAAACTCTTGCTTGCCTCTTACTCACTTTCTCTGTCTCTCATTCTCTCTCCCACCTTTTCTCTCCTCTCTCATACACTGATATGCAACCACGCACATACACGCTCTCTTACTTCTCGTACTGCTTCCGTTTTGTTAATATCAAATCAAATAGTATTCCACTTAGTTTCTCTATCCAGCCCTTTATTATATAGAACCTTCAAGTTATCGACGCTCGCAGTGTTGCTTTTTGTGTATGGATTATCCTTGCACGCACTTCCACTTAATACGAGCTCATTTTTTTTCCTCACTAAAGTGTTGCATGGCATAATGTGCCTGATTGAATACAGAAAACAATCATATACCTCCTCATATTGCTTTCTTCATTGATATTTATTGTCTTTCTAGCCGCAGGCTAGGCCATTTTGTTCTTTTTCGCTCACCACAATTTTCTGCTCCTTGATTCCATTAGAATGTCCCCATGTTGTTGGTTTTCTGAAATACCTTGCGCCATTATACATTTCTAGGAACATGTTAGTATACAAATAATACACAGGTGTGAGTGCGTTATGGTCGATGCAGCGCATGAGGGTATTCACTACGGTGCAATAAAATTCACGAGGCGTAGCCGAGTGTATTTTGTGCCATTGCGAATACCCGGATAGCGCTGCATCGCCATAGCGTCACGAACGAAAACCTGTGTATTATTTGTTTTATAAAATGGGTCGACAATCTTACTTAGCAAGGCCATAAGATGTCTCACTGCAACCTTCATCCACGGTTTTTATCACCAAAATGCACCCCATGCAGATGGTACCGTGCATATAGTAAAAAATAATGCACGGTCACGTGATCCATTTTGACGCTTTTCATTGGCTACATTCTTGAACCCATTTTATAATACTTTCGATCGCATCTTTAGGTTTAGATTTATTCATACACCCAGATTTCCTTCTCGTATTAGATAAATATAACATTAATGTTTACATATTAGGAGAAATAGAAAGGGGAAGGTTAGCAAGAATTCCCCGAAGCACAAAGCGTTTGGTGAGGTCGCCATAATTAACGAGACAATTAAGATATGCATTACATAATGATAATTAGGTGTACAATGCACAGGCGTACGATTCCCTTGTTTCCAATTTCCTTGGATTTTGCCCATCATTTGTATCATTTTTGTCTCGCCATAGTACCCTTACATTGTTGTCTGTTTGTTAGTTTGGCTGTTTTTTCCTCGTATGGTTCTAAATTAGGACTATGTCAGTTGTATGTGTAAGTGTGTCGTATCCAAATGACTACCGATGGAAATCAATCGAAGGACAACCATCTCCCAGCCGGACAACCATGTTAAAATAATTGTCTAGCTCGGACAAGTGCCCCTAGGACGATCCCGGAAAATAACCTTACGTACCATTCAAACTGCTACCTATGGAGATAGTAGTCCTTGGGATAGTTGGCCGGGGTAGTCGTGTAGGGCTATACCATAGGGTTATTGTTATATGGGTAGTTGTCCGGAGATCTTCGATTTGTCCAGGGATTGTTGTCCAAGGGTAAAAGAGTTCTTTTTAGGGGGCAGTTGTCCAGGTGGTGATTGTCCTAATGTTGACCCAAAATATTGACCCAAATGGTGGTCATCCGAGGAAAGACGAAGAGAATATAAATGCTTTGAAAGAATAGTGTCTCTGCAACTTGTGTCAAAACTGTCTTGTCACACCTACGTTTTTTCCACAGGGTGTCAAGCGGAGCTTCACGTGTTCCTTGAGACGTCTGGTTGTCATGACGATATGGATCGGACTCGGCTGTCTGGCTATCAGCGTTTTTCGCGCCCCTTCCGAATACGACATGTCACGTGACCCATCAAGATCACAGCTCCTCCCACTTCTAAGGGCCGACGTCGGCAGACAGATGAATATGCATCCTGATACCACACCCAACAAATCATCTCGAGACAAGTGAGTCCCATTATTTTCTTCTTCCGTCTGATATGTTGCCATAGTCATGATAGGTGAGGAACGGAAAAAGGGGTATCTTGAAATTAAATTGATTAAACAAAAAATCAGACTAGGGGTTCCTTTTTTTCATTTTCGAATTCTTTCAAAATATGTAGAAAACAAAAACTGAAAGGAGCAGAGGGAGATAATAGTTGGATTTAATGAAATGGTTGTGTCTTTAAAATGTGAACCAAATAGCAGCCTATTTATGGCTCATAATTACATCCACTGTTACAATGACACAATCCACAGCCCATGGAGGCACTTGACTGTGTTTTCTATCATTATATCATAATAATTTGCGTACGTGATTAACTTGCAGTCACTAATTTGTAACTTATTTTGATAATGTTTCGTATCTATTTCGTATCTTTCCACTGGACCACAACATTCTTTTTAATCAAGCAAACTAAAATGCATGATAAATGTGCACACTAATGGCCGATCCCTCTTGAGAAGATTCTCTCGATTTAATCCTTGATTAGGTGATAATCTCATTTTATTATGCATCACATTTTCTAACCAGCAAAGAGCGGAACACAACCTTTGTCATGCAATCTCACAACAAGTAAGGTTACAAATTTCCAGTCTTTAATGGACTTCACGGACACGGCATGAACATTTTCACTACCTCATAATTATGATTACCCAAAGCCTAATCATGAACCCAATTTCAAAACACATTCGCTACTCTAGTACTAACTCTTTGTTGAAAACCACAGCGTATTGAGAGAGATAGTTGTGACATGCGCACCCGTACGCGATCAAATATCAATTCATGGAGCTCCAACTAGTTCCCATGGGAGGGAACAATTTGGAGCTCAATGAATTGATCTTTGATCGCGTGTCACAACTATCTCTATCAATACGCTATGATGAAAACTTGGCATTGAAGGTAATGCCATAACACCTACATTGATTAAATTGCCGTGCAAAATATTAGCGCCAAATGCATGAACTAAGACCTAAGTGATATTGTTCCATTGTATTCTTTCTTTTTAGCAACTGGGCAAGAATTACGACAAGTTACGAGGAAAAGAATACAAATATATTATTTCGTTATTCCCCATGTAAAATCGTTCAATTGTTTCCTGTCTTCCTGAGAAAGTGACGAGAATTGAGTCTCACTTTCCTACTACTTCGATGTCATCATCCGACCTTTTTTCGAAGACGCGAGCAGTAACGGTCGTCCCCGCGGTTCTGTCAATTGTTCCGATTAAGATTCATGATATTCCGCAGATCCCTACTGAGTCATTCCGTTTGGATGAAAAGAGTTCCTCGACGGGCTACCACTTCATCATCATCTTTCCATCCTTTGCTTGTATTTTCTTATTTATAACCTCAAAAGAGAATAGTAACGAATGTGGAACGTCAAGGCCTCACTCGCCAAGGATATCTTCCACTGGGAGGAATAGATGGATTGGTAAAAGGAGTTAGAAGAAATCGAGCAAAGGAAATAGAGTAAGAGAGAGAGAGAGAGAGAGAGGGGGCGGGGGCTAGACAACAGACAGAAAACTAGACAAAGAGGGAGTTAAATAAAATGAAAGTGAGAAAGAGAGGAGTGAGGAATAAAGCTTTATTTAGGGAAAAAGGTAAAAGGGGAAATAAAAAAGAGAGACGTGGGGAGGGGGGAAGAGAGAAAGTTTAATACAGTATTTTCTGCTCTTAGGCCATATGACGGACATAAGATAACAAATATTTGAAGATGTTGATGAATACAGTGGCGTAGCGAAATTTAATCATGAGACATGTGAGAGGGGCACCCGTCTGGTCCTTCTAGTTAACCATATAAATGCAAATAATTAAAGAAGACTCTGGACCTGGGGGTGGGGTCTCGTCATCCCCTTCTCACACCCTTTATTCCTTTGCGACCACACTCTCCTCCTTGACTCCTCCTATTCCTCTCTCCCCTTTCCCTCCCCCTCCTCCTCCCCTCACATCCGCCCCTCACCCCCTCTCTCTCTCTCTCTCTCTCTCTCGCTCTCTCTCTTACCCTTCTTTTCTCGTAGGTTACGGATGTAGAGGGTGATCCTTTCCTTGCTTGGCTCATTCAGTCGTGTGGCTAAGAGGAAGTGCCGAAGGTCGTATTATTGATTTGTCACAAAATTAGTACGGTTGCTTCTATCGGCACCGCCATAACCAATTTGTACTTCACCTTCTGTAGGGACTCTAAATAGCACTATGGGCACACAGTTGGTTTTATGTGCAGCTGCCCAATCTCGTCACTATTTAATATACGAAAAGTAACCGTGTACATCTGTGAAGGAGTAGTAAGAATTATCCAGAACTTGGAACAGTCTGACACCCGAAGCGACAGCAGAGGGTGTCTGGACTGCTTCACAGACACAGGCAGAGGATAATTATTTTACTCTATTTATTTTATTTTATTTTATTTATCGGCACTTTCAAGAAATATAACAATGAAACAATATAAACAAGGTGATTACAAAATTAGAATGACAAAGATTATACAAATATAAATTTTAGTAGCAATATTCTGAGTGCAACAGATGGCGGCCAGGGAAGAGGAGAGCAAACTTAATCACTGTAACCGTAAAGGTCCCTCTGCCCAACTAGCTGATGCAATCAAAAGACTGGTAAGAAATATAGGCTAAGGACAAATAAAGGGAGTAACAAATCAAGGATACAACATTAAAAATTAACACCCAAACAGATCAGCACTATTTGTTTCATAAAATGGTGGGGGGATCATTGTCATAAAATCACCCTCATCCCAAATTCTATACTATACATGAATCTAGCATCGACTGAAAAAAGCAGTCGAAAGAAAATCGAAGCGTTAGCCCATAAATCGTGCGTATTTTCAATAAGGAGCATACAGTAAAAATTGTTTTCATTCAACACTGTTCGAAGGCACTTTTAATATGTACGTTTTTGTTGCTGTTGCTCGAACGTAATCTTAAGAAAAGGGCGAAGAACCCTCGTTGAACAATTAAACTTGTGATGAGATCTGCAAAGCAAACGTCCTCGAACAACACAGATCGATAGATTTCTTGATGTCATGAATCCATATGTAATAAAGCCTTGTTATTCTTATCGACAGTGATCGCGTAGGAGGCGGAGGAGGAGGAGGAGGTGGGGGTGGTGTTTGTCGATAAGCTAATTAAAAGACATGGATAGAAAATGACATCCAATTATGGTGGTCAGGCTGAAGGGACTATCCCCATAAGGCAATCAGAAGGTCATCTGGACGATCTATAGAATTGTAAAAATGAATGCGCCTATTTCGTCTTGACAATTGCATCGTTTCTATGGTGACTTACCACTAGAAGGCTACTCTTCTGCATAAATCGTTGATAAAGAAAATTGTTACATCATCGAAATACACACCCTACATGCCCATATTGTTCGATATATCATATTGATTGATTACTTTGATATTACTCCCATCTCGTCTCCGATGGCCTTATTTTGTCTAAAACAGGGAAAAACCAAACAACATCAACAAAACATAATAAAAGAATGATAAAGCTGTTTCAAATTAACAAAAACATACACACACATACACACACACGCACACACACAGCGATCATTTACTTTAATTTATTAAGTTGGCCCCACATAATCTGGACTACTGCAAGAAAAAGTATGTACATCCGACCTTGGGTGCTTTTCTGTGGTATAGATAAGTCGAACTAGAAACTACGTCAAAATAATGGCTAAACGACTCGACCATTACACTTTCTTTTTTGGGGTTTTCCGTAATGTTTACTTTGAATTCATCCAATATCAAAACAATACAAATGATTCTTCAAAATACAATTCTTTTTCATCCTAGTACAATAATTAACAACCACCCACACAAACACACCCACGCAAACACACACACAAACACACACACACCTTAACTTTTATATACAGTTTTGGTTATGATATAGAATCATAGTCACCCATTGCTATTTCTTTCCCCTTTCTCATGTTGTTCAGACTGTTACAGCATTGTTTTGTGAAAAGAGACGGGATCATTAAAAAGCGATGGTACTGAAGTCGTTAAATACTCCAGCCCTAAAAATGGGACCAACATCAGACTGAACAAACATTCATATTTAATTTACACCAAATGATTAAAAGTTGGTCGATTTGGAGCCGGTTTAGAGTCGAATTGGCGGTGTCACTTAAACCGCAGTCCCATGGACGAGACCGACATCGATTTGGTGGTGTGTTTAATAATACCTCAGTCACAATACAAGACCGACAACAGATCGAACAAAACATTGTTACACAACAAATATATAGCCAGGATTCGGTCGGTTTGGAGTCGGAAGGAGTCAGTTAATCTGTGTGACTGTCGTATCACTATTATTTATTATTTTGACTCCTGGTGCTGTTGATGCATTTATTACTTTGCTCATCGGCAGCATGGCTGCCGTGATGATAGTGGCACTCTTCTATGAAATGATATATATATCTTCTTGTATTCATGAATAAATGATCAATTCCGCTGAGATATAGCAAGTTGATCGTAAACGAGAAGAGTCGACGTGTGAAATGATGAGAATATCTTACACCTCAATAATATAATGCGACCCTTGAGGAATTTTTTTTTCTTCAAAAACTCCACATATGTTTATGAAGTAATTCTCATGACTGCAATACATTACATGAAATCTACGTAGTATACATAATATATAAAAACATATATATATTACAGAAAATGAGCTTACATAAAAGAGGACGATATGACAAACCTAAACCTGTTTTTACATCAAAACAAGATTTTCAATCTCAGAATTGTAAAGATAGATCTAATGTTTTAATGAACGATAACATCTTAACATGCATTTCAAACAATGCATCGATAACTGGCTGTTTTTGCTTTTACTTGAAAATATTTGGTATTTGGCGTTTCAGAAATGGAATTCAATTGAATTCCTTCCTGAGTGAACTGTATAAACCTTATATATTCGACAAATTATGCACCAACGTCTGTAAATAGAGATGGATCGCAATATTCCATGAAATGAGGATCAGCATGTCACAAACTGAGGTCATTTAAGAATATCGGCGACAGTAAAGCTATTTATCACAACCAAATTGACAATTGAACCTCACGTTTCTTCTTGTTGTTTTCATTATTTTTGTTGACCCCCAAAAAAGTGTTTATTAAACTTCCCAATATTCCCAAATTTTGCTTGATTCCAATGCTAATTGCTTAATCTTGCTTAATATTCCCCAATATTGCCTGACTCCGATGTTAATTGCATCCGCAACGACGTTGGATATTAGAATGAAGACCGCAGACCCATTGTGACAGGAGCTATCCACCCTAGCTCATAGGCGTGATAGATGTATTCCAGCATTAGGAAATCTTGACCCATTGAATAATTTGCATTTATATGATAACATTGATTCACATTCTTCATGTTTTGAATAGAAACAGTATATCTTTTCAAAATGAACAAATCTTTGTTCATTATTTGGTAGGTTATTTATCAAAGTTATTTATCAAAACTAATATTTAGCTGAAATAATGTATAAAGGTGAGCTTTGATAACCTGTAAAAGGGGTAATGAATTTCACGTGGACTGTTTTGCAAATGAAAATAATGCCAAACAGTCGTGAAATTTGATTACCCCATTTTAAAAGTAAAATAATGAACAAAGATTTGTTGATTTTGAAAAGTTATACTGTTTAGTATACAAACTACATCATTTAAAGTGCACACATATCCATCCAGGTTTGCATTACATAGTACGTCAATGTAATGTTAACGCGTTACAATAGGAGATGGACAAGAACTTTGAAATGGCCTTAGGTTGATTCTTCGAAAGTCTTCGCAATCGTGTTATTCTTTTGACCTTATGGAAACGGGTAGATGTATAGAAAAAAAAAATGTGTGCGCGTGTGTGTGTGTGTGTGCGCCTGTTGTGTGTTTATCTGTGTAATTTAGTTTCTATTTTTGATTAATTTGAATTTGTATCTACTTGGAATTTGTTTTTATTGTTTTTTCTTCTTCTCTCTCTCTCTCTCTCTCTCTTTCAGGGCCATTCCTCACAAGCATTTGCTCCTCTGTTGGTCCTTTCCATATTTCATACTGTATCTTGTATTATTGTTGTATGTTTTTACGGTTATGGTTAATAAAATATCTTAAAACCCCCTCTCTCTCTCTATCTTGAATTCCCCCTAATACAATTGTCACCTTTCTGCATTTTGTTGTTACAGGAGAAGTGACCACCAAGCAGGGAGAGGCAAGGAGGAGAAGAAGTCAGCGGACGAACCCAAGCGAGTAGTCAAGGTGGTGAGGGTCATTCGGCGAGTGGTCCAGAAAGTGGTCACCTCTGACTCGGACAAGTCGTCAACGAAGGATGTCCTCAAGTTCTTCAGTCATGCATCCAAGCTTCACCCTATATCAGCAATTGACGACGAGAACAAGTGAGTGGTATTTAAAATGAAATTAATTCAATCAATTGATTAACAAACCAGACAACCAACAATTTAATCACCCACTCAATCAGTCATTCAATCAATAAATCAGTTTATCCGTCGGTCAGTCAATCAATCAATCAATAAATTAGTAGTAGTAGTAGTAGTAGTAGTAGTAGTAGTAGTAGTAGTAGTAGTAGTAGTAGTAGCAGTAATAAAGTCAGCAGTAGAAGTACTAGTAGAAGTAGTGGTAGCCAGGGGCGGATCCAGCCGGCGGCATGGGAGGGGGCCTAAAAAGGGGCCCACTTCGTGCGAAAATTTGAAAATCGTGCCGGTCGATTTTTCGCTCAGTGGGGGAGTGTGACCAAAAAAAAAAAAAAAAAAAATTGGCACCCCCTGGATCCGCCACTGGTGGTAGCAGCAGCAGTAGTAGTATTAACAGTAGAAGTAGCAGTATAAGTAATACTAGTAGTAGCAGTAGTAGCAGTAGAGTAGTTCAATCCAGTTCAGTTCGTTTATTCATTTCATTTTCATAAAAAACACAGCAAAAGCAAATAAACATACAAGTACATGTATATATACATATACCAAGGCAGAGAATGTTCAGTTTATACAATAACTTCAAATGAAATAGGAGAACAAAGGAAAAGCCCATGGTGGCCTTGTTTTTAAAAGCTCCCCTGAATATTATAATTTATATTACTGAGTATATATTAGTTAATATCACAAAAGACAGCGATACATACAGTATAAAGACAAACAATTACAAGAACATGTGTGAAATAATGTAAAATTGGAGGGGGTAAAAAGGTTTGGAAGGTAAATTCAACGGTACTCAGAATACAAGATCATTTGAACTGCTTTTATATAAGCGTATAACTTGTCGTAAAGTGTTCCATATGTTTGGCAAAATATTTTTTACAGATTATTTAGAGAATGAACTTGTCACTTTCCATAAATGAAACAGTAGTAGTAGTAGTAGTAGTAGTGGGCTTAGTAATAGTAGTAGTAATTTTAGTAGTAGTAGTAATGGTAGTAGGACTAGTAATCGTGGTAGTGATATCATTATTAGTAGTAATGGTAGTAGAAGTAGTAGTACTTGTAGTAGCAGTAGTATAGTAGTAGTGGCAGTGGTAGTAGTAGTAGTAGTAGTAGTAATAATAGTAGTACTAGTAGTAGTAGTATATTAGTAGCTTAGTAGTAGTAGTACTAGTAATACATTAGTAGAAGTAGTAGTAGTAGCAGTAGTAGTAGTAGTAGTAGTAGTAGTAGTAGTAGTAGTAGTAGTAGTAGTAGTAGAAGACCTAGTAGTAGTAATAGTAGTAGATCTAGTAATGGAAGTAGACCTAGTAATAATAGTAGTATCAGTAACCACCTTTATACTTATCATGGTGGATTTTCCCCTTTAAAACAACTGTTGGGGTAATTTTTTCTGTCTCTATGCAGCTGTTCTCGAACTAACACTGCATAGATATATATATATATATATATATATATATATATATATATATATATATATATATATATATATCCCAGAGTAGAGTAGCTGAATAGACACTGTCATTTTGTGACATTTCAATTGCAAATATCCAGTGACTGAATATAATATAGCCGAACAGGGTAAGGAGCTTATACTAGATTGGGATTGTTGGGGAAAGGAAATGAGTGTAGCGTGCATAAATATTGGTGAACGGGTAGCAGGACATTCAGAAGAAGAGAAAAATTCTGGGAAAGGAAACTGAAGTATGACAATAATCATTCAAATATCAACTGACGAAATAGGAACCCGAAATAAAGATGATGTAAATATTTATAGATTTGAGTAGACATTTTGACTGGGTATGTATTAATGGAAAAATGAAAAAAGCAGTGACAAGAGATTGGTTTGGACTTGGAAATTGTCATTGCAGCTGTAGATTGCAATGTCTATTTGTATATCTCCATCTCACCATACTTGGCCTGTTACTTGTCAATATCCAGGCGAAAAACGCTGGTTAATAAGCTCTACAAATACTTTCCTTCACCGGAGTAAAATGTATGTAACATATGTAACCGTAGGGGCGGATCCAGCGTTTCGCAATACTGGTATTAGGGGGAACAAATTCCCCAAAACATACGTACACGGAGGAAAGAAACTAAGAGAGAGAATAAGAAAGAGAGAAAGAAAGAAAGGAGAGGAAAGAACTAAAGAAATAATGAAACAAGGAAAGAAAGGAAGAAAGGGGAAAAGTCATTTTTGGTGTCGTTTTGTTTGAAATTGAAACAATACTGGTTGGAAAAAAATATCAAAATGCTACTTATATATATTTTCATTTCGTCATAGGGTCATGAAGCGCGGGTAGAAATGGGAGAAAATATTTCAAAGTTTGATGTAATATGCATACATGTTTGATTAAAGTGAAAATGATACGATAATGACACTGAAATCGAAACTGAAAAAGCAGACGGAAAACGGAAGAAAAATAAATTGCTACTAATTGAAGTGCAATTCAACAGAAGCGCATCCCTCCAGCGATCAAACGTGTAAAGCCATTTCAGTTACGGTTTTGAGGAGACGGATGATAGAGAAAGAGAGAGGGAGGGAGGGAGAGAGAGAGAGAGAGAGAGAAAGAGAAATAGAGATAATGAGTGTGAGAGAGAGGGGAAGAGAGAGAGTTGTGGAAAGAAAGAGAGGGAGATAGATAAAGAGAGAGGGAGAGAGAGAGAGAGAGAGAGAGTCAAACAATTATAGGGAGAGAAATAATGTCATGGTCAGGTTTGAACTGTGGGGAAACAGAGAAGGGGAAAGGGAGGGAGAGAGTGAGAGAGAGAGAGAGGGGGCGAGGGAGAATGGCCAGTCCAACAATGGGACATACAGAAATTATGAAATGGTTAGATGGACAGAGCGAGAGAGAGAGAGAGAGAGGGAGAGGGGAGAGAGAGAGAGAGAGAGACATAGGGAGATGGAGAGAGAGAGGGAGGGAGAGATAGACAGATGAGAGAGAGAGGGAGAGAGAGAGAGAGAAAGAGAGAGAGAGACAGATAGTGAGAAAAAGAGAGAGAGAGAAAGAGAGAGAGAGAGAGACAGATAGAGAGAAAAGAGAGAGAGAGAGAGAGAGAGAGAGAGAAAGAGAGAGGGAGAGAGGGGTCGAGTCCTCCCGTTGAATTCCACCTCTGTTATTTTTTGAAATGATTTGTTTATGCATCGCCGGCATGGCGTGGGTATTATTCTCCGCTGGAAAGTGGGAGATATCCCCATCACCAGAATAGAGAGAAAAAAAAAAGGAAAGAAAAGAGAACACCACGTTGCTGTGCATCTTAGTCTCCATGGTAACCGAGGGCATCTAGCTTAGAAGCAGCGAAGAGTAATGCAATTACAGGGAATAAGGGAGGTTAGGAGAACTATTCATCAGCGGGAAAAAGCTATGCATAGCAATGTATGGAATATAGCTCGCGGAGATAGAGAAGCAGGGCCTACTACATGCCTGATAGAAATGATCGACTTATTTTATTTGAATGCATTCAGTAAGACATTTTACTACTTCGCAGAAAATCATATTCTATTTGGAAGAGATGGTGAGAACCACTCATGCGATCAATACCAGAGCTGTCTCTACACACAGGGTTTGGCCAACCGGTGGCAGCAGATATTAAAGAAGCATCTTTTTTTATATATTGCTTGTCCGACAAAGCAACGTGCACCGTGATATTAAACTGAAACGTGGATAAAAGGTTCTGGTGAGTCATCTTCCAGTTTAGAGGATACAGGCATATAGCAACAACAAAGAGAAACACATACACAAACACACAAACGAACAAAGAAACAAAACAGAACTAATGTCATTTGGTTACCCCAGTGTATCTTCTAAATACACAAACTGTACGATCATATTCTCGTGTGTGTTGTCTGAAATGCAGACGCAAAAGCAAAAAGACCAACAACCAAAAAAGAAGAAAAGAGAGGGGAAAAAGCAGGTTAAGCAGCAGCAATGACTGCCACGACAACAATAATAATAAAAAAGTAAAAAAATATAGTAATATAACTTGAATTCTAGTTCCCCGGGCTTTGTTGAAATATACAGTATCTCATAATTTGCATGATTGTCCGGGATACATACATTGTTTTGATACTCCAATTGACCCCAAATATTCAGATGAGGATGATGTTTTCTTGATATGAAAATAAATGAGAAATATTGTTTTCCAGCATAAGGCTAAGATTGTTTTCTTGTCAGTCCAGAAATTGTATTGATGCAGGCTTTATGATTGTGATGTTGACCTTCATAATTAACTTACGTTTCAATTAGCTCGTTTTGACCCTGTAAAATCAATCGCTCATTAAGGCCCGGTCACACAGCCCTCCACGGGCGTATCGCGGCCGAATCACGGCCAAAAATTTCTGCCCGTGAAGCAGACGCTGTTGGACGCTTTGAGGTCGCAATAAAGACGCGATACAGCCGTACTTTACCCGTCGTTACACGCGGTAAGAAATTCACACGCGGTTGGCCGCGCGAAAAGTTTTGGGCTGCCCAAAAATTTAGACCGCGGGTAATCGCGGGCGGTACACGTGGTACACACGCGGTAAAGACGCGGTACAGACGCGGAACGAACGTGCTAGGACGTGCTACGGCCGCGGTTAAGACGTGGTTACACGCGGTAGGACGCGAAATTTAACAAACAGGTATGAATCGTGCTGCCCGGTTGCATTCGAAGCAACGTTTTAATTACGTTATT
Organism: Mesocentrotus franciscanus; assembly: GCA_037976565.1. NCBI lineage: Eukaryota > Metazoa > Echinodermata > Echinoidea > Camarodonta > Strongylocentrotidae > Mesocentrotus > Mesocentrotus franciscanus. The sequence continues at coordinate 19,107,466 of CP137674.1, read as the reverse complement.
ATCTGGCAACCAATAAGCCCATAAATGCCATTAGCCCATTCATACGACTGATACAGCTCCATGCTTGCACTGTTAATTATGCAATCACTTCCATTTTGTATGATGTCACTACTCTCACTCGGTGCATGCGCCCCCTCCCCCCCCCCAAAAAAAAAATGCGTCGGACAAAAGGCGCCTCGTGTATGACGGGGCATAGCATCTTTAATATAAGTCTGGCATGCATGCTTTTAATCCCAAACAACAACAACAACAACAACAACATAAACAACAACATATGGATCACTATATTATACCACAGAGATGTTTCTCTGTGAAAAGTATTCAAAATACTTGATTTTCTTGTATTACACATACACATGGAGGAAGGGGAAGGAGGCGACATTCCCTGCATGTATCACCAATATGATTTTCATTTATCTCATGTCTTGTTATTCGAATCCATATTTATTCGTGTTTACTCTTCCTTTGTGAAAACATGTGCCAAGGCGGCACAATGCAGATATTATTTCGGCGTTTGAGGCCTCGTTATTTTGTTCTGTTATTATAGTAGTCCAGCGAATATATTTTGAGGTTTCAAAAATGTCCCTATATAGGGTAGGGGGAGGGCGGTTGTGAGAAGATTACTTCAACTTTCCCTTCATTCCCTATTCAGTTTCCAGGGTAGATCAATGAGTTATAAAGATGCAGAGGGGGAGGGGTACTGGCCCCGGGACCAAGAACTCGAACAAGATGAGACCGTGCCTTCAGCGTATCTGCTCCGAGGCTTTGGAACAGGCTTCCTCTTGAGTTGCGGGATGCTCCTTTGTTGGATTCATTTAAATCCTCCCTAAAATCATTCATTTTAACTCTTGCTGTTAGTCCGTAGCTTTCAATGTCATAATCATGTTATTTACGGTACATGTAATGTAATTGCCTTAATTTTCACTTTATAATGTTTGGGCCTAGAATTAATTGTATTCTATTGTATTTTAATGTATTGACTGGATGTATCTGTGCTTTCTGTATTTTGAACTATGGTAGGTTGATTAGTATATATTAATTGTAGTTTGTAAATATGATACTTGATTTAATGTACTATTGTCTGAGAATCGCCATTTTGTGTAAAAAGCCGAACGTACATTTCCAGATTTTTGGCTCGGTCGCAAAGGGCAATACAACATCTTTTTTTTTAAACGCCTAATGTAAGAAGATTTTTTTTTCGACATGCTACCTTATCCCAACTAACAAACAAGCATCGGCCCTGTTTTTAAAATGAAATTGTTTCTCTTTCTCCGCCACTCTCAGGAATTTTCCGGTTACGGAGAAGTTATGGAAATTTAACAAGATGGAGGCGGAGAAGATCTATCTATTCAAGCAGCTCCTATCCAAGCCCTGGAAAGCAAATCCGGAGCACCTTCGCCAATTCAGGTAATGAATTACGTGAAGTATAAAAACCCGGCGCACACTATACACGATTCCCCTGCGATCCGATTTCCGTAGAAAGGGCGGTTATATTAAGTATGGAAATCTAAACAACCACTGTCCTCCTTACTTAGGTTCGAAATTATGATAACATTATATCATCAACCGGAATTTTAGTATATTTAACTCTTCTTGTCAGAATAAAAACAGAATCGGCTTCAAATCGTAGACAATCGCTCTAGTGGCCCGGCGTCACTACGATTCTGAGCCGATTTAGCTTTTTTCCCTCTTAGTGAGAATGGAATCCATTGAAATTTAGATTTTTCTTAATCATAATTATGACTATTCAGATCCTCGGTCATTAAGATTTTATATGTTTAAATGTTCATATAAAATGCTATCAAAAATTCTTCCGAAACCGGATCGTAGTCCGATCGTGGAGTGTGCACCAGACTTTAGAGAACGAAAGAAGTGCTCTGTTAGTAGGAAACATACAAAGGATATAGACTGATTGCAGAGGAGGAGAGGAATAAATGTGATAAATGAAATAGGAGATGAAGTTGATCTGAGGGGGTCTCCTGGTTTTGTGATTACATTGTGAACGAAACGTGCTTATTTGTATGTTGAATGGGAATAACTTTTCTTTTGAGAAGTTGTGAAATTATCAAAATGAGAAGAAAATGATAAAATCCAGCTGCACTTCACAAACAATGAATAGTAGTGAACAGAAATGCACGTCTGTGTATATCTGGGTCTACATGATAAGACTGTGGCGCAAACATTTGGTCGACAGTTTTTAACTATTTTTAGTCGTAATGAAGGATGTGATGGCATTTCATGATAATCCCATATGATTAAAACAAAAATGAAAAAAAACTCACAGAGAGACATACAGACATACAGAGAGAGAGAGAGAGAGAGAAAGAGAGAAATAAATAGAGAGAGAGAGAGAGATAGAGAGAGAGAGAGAGAGAGAGAGAGAGAGAGAGAGAGAGAGAGAGAGAGAGAGAGAGAGAGAGAAATAGATAGGATCGTGATACAGGTATTCAACGAAACGAAATTTGATATGAAGGTAGATACCGTACTAGTCGCCATTGATGAAGGGGGTGTTTTCTTTTAATACCTGAAACGTTTCCCTGCCGGGCTAAAATGGCGGCCAGCAGAGACGCACTTTGTTGGCGATGCATCCCGCGCCAGGGGGGAGGAGATGCATTATCACTAAGAGACATAGGATCCCATCTCCATGACATTTGATGAGACGTGTCACGAAATATCGTCCACTGAGAGTCAGAAGGGCTTTAAAGAGAGAAGATGGAGTTCAGCTTGTAAAGGATTAAAAAAATATTTAATAGCCTTCTCATTCTCTTATGTAAGTTTGGAAAACGGTCATATAACAGAAATGTTATTGAAAAGGATTACTCTTCACACGCCCTCGTATTCCAAATATGACAAGAAGAAATAGCTGTGTTTTGACTTAAAACGACTGTCATGCTAGATGTGTGTAGACCCATACACCCGTTAATGTGTGTGTAGTGGATGTGCTTTTCATCAATCGACTGACTCAATTTCTCGTTAATTATTTGATGATTCAGAGACCTCATAGTATACATAATTCCCACGCACAACCTAATCAACCTTTCCAAAGTGTGCCTAGACGTTTTTTTTTCTTCACAATCCTATCACATGGTCAAAATTTCTTTTTATCTTGAACTCACATCACCTTACACCGGGTTATAAGTCCCTTCTGGTTCGTAACGGATAATGTTGCAGGTGGTGGTGGTGGAGCTAACTAGTCCGCATCCTCACCTTCATTACTTTTTAATCCTTGTATCATGACAGGTACATTGCTGAAAGCTATATAATAAAGCTATAAAATAATGTAAATCACTGAACACTGATTCATGTATATTATATAATGCTGCATAAAGATGAGATATTTAAAACAAGTGGTTTTGAAGCATTTGAGAGCACTTGAAAATCAACCCTTTCCCTGTTTTACGGCTACTATTATGTTGGTTTTCATCATGAATATAAAACAATGAGAAAGCTTCCGGATTTCTCTTGACCTTTTATCAGAAGCCAGTATTTCCTCTGAAACCACATATCTTGATAGCCTGAAAACAATATGATTCACTCAAATCTAATTTGTCGCGCGACACCAATCCATATTCACTTTCCAAAGCGGCCACCGGTGTAATGTCTTATGTAAACTTCACTTCGTCTTTCTTCTATAACCTGGGGATAGTAAATGAGACGTTTGTTATCCTCGACGAAGTACTAGCTTGCCTTGGCCCATTTATTTGAGCATTTGTCCTTCCCTAATGCATTTATAATTGGTGTGACGGTATGACGCTGTTGAATTCTAACGTTTCCGTGACACTACCGTTGTCCATGGCGTAGCTACTGGGGACAAGAGGGCACTGGATGCGGGCACGTGCCCTTAATCGAGTGGCGAAACAGAAAAAAAAAGAGGGGGAAGAGCAAGAAAAATGAAAAGGTTGGAGGTGAAAACGAGGAGGGATGGGGACATTAAGACCCATCCCAAGCCCTTCTCCAATTGAATGGCGAAACAGGAAGTGAGAAGAAAAAAAAACAAGAAGAAAGAAACGCCAGGGGAGAAGGGGGAAAGGATAGGGAATGAAGTCAATATGAGCCCCATATCTTAATCGATGACCTAGTTCATTATCGGCATTACGTTTTCCAAGTAAGATGCACCTATCATCTTGATGCTAGTGTCCCCCCATCCACCCTCATATAAGCACTCACGCTATGCCACTGTCCCTGATCACGTTCCACTTTTAAAATAAGAAATTTGACACTTTTTATTGCATAGAATATTAATATACATCGTTTATAAAATATAACAAAAAAATATGTATCAAATTAAAGGAAAATCAATATTCTACCAATATCAATTAGGTTAAACGTTTGAACTTTCACGCTAGGACAGGCACTTTCATTTAGCCGTTAGAATCTCTGATTAATAAAATTGCAAAAATAGTGCAAGTAGTCGTTCACATGCTAATGATCATGTCTTCCGAAATCGCCTAAAAGCATTCTCAAAAGTCCCGGAAAAGCATGAGAAAAATGGCACTTTTCTAACCCTAATCCACCACTAAGACCTCAATGCTTTCTCCTTCAACAAACAACATTGTATTTCTACATGCATACATATAACTGTCAAGTACCTCTATTGCCAGAGTGCATATTTCGTGTAAGCATATTGCACAATTTTCAGAAGGCGCTGGAGGGCAAAACGGCGAGTATAATCTGGATTAGCTATATACGACGAGCGTAACAGGGCACAATTTAATGAAATGTTACGTGACCCTACTCGATATCAATATTGCTTGTATTTGACCCCCTATATATATTGCATCTTTCTGAAGTACATCCCTTCCTTGCAAACATATCTCAATATCTGTCACACCGCCAAACAGACTCATCAATTCTAACGCGACCGATCGTTTTCCATCCGGGTTACTGTAAACAAAAATCGGTCTGTTGTCGGTCTGGATTCGGTCTCGCTGGTGTGACCGGGGCGTTAATGTGTCCATTGGGCACGTACTCCTAATGCCTTTGCCCGATATCAGGTATAGCGTTGTCAATGTATATTATCCCGCTCTTGCATGAAAATCTTGGCATTTTCGAGAAACATGTTCCTCCGGATAGTGGAATTTTGATTTGTATGAGCAAAGCTAACTCGAAAACACAATAGGTCTGCGTTATTTTTGGACAAGGGGTCTGTCTTCTTTTGCCCAAATATCACATTCTGTTTTTTTTCCATTTTGGAATTGAACATAGAGAGCGATTTAAAAAAAATGCAATTGTATCATAGTGAAATGTAATTTCGTTATTAAAATATATTGAATAATATCTTAGAGTTAACGGTCACAACAATATTGGTAATTTCAATTCCAATATTGGTGATTTCATATATAGATTTATGAAAAGCTTGATTCCAAAAGGAGCTAAATCCATTTTTTAAATCAAAATTGATTTTCTTTTGTCTTAAAATACCTATTTCCTACATGTGAATAAAATGCACTATATCACATTCTGAAATTTCATCTTGAAATATAAAAAAAAATTAGCTACAAAATTATGTTTAATTCCAAAAGGAGTTACTCGGAAATACCCAAAATGGATTTAGCTCCTTTTGGAATTAAACTCTTGATATATAGGCCTCTATATTTTTTTCTGGGTGAGGGGGGAGGGGTTGCAGCACTCCAAGCCCCTTTCACTTCCCTGAACATGTCAAATCACTCGGTCATGACAAAACAAAATCACCGCTTCTGGTGTACCCGTTATTAAATTTACCCTATGCAATTTCACCCATTCTTTTACTCTGATAACTAATATAAGAGTGCGGAATATTGAAATAATGAGAAATGTCTTATATATTCTTTAACGATATATCATGGTGGGTCATCTCACTTCTATGCACATTGAATATCCGGACAGACCGGACTACTACTGTCGGATAATAAGACCACGGCAAAAAAAGCTGCTGGTGAATTTTTTTTTAAACGTATATATATTAATTGCATCTGCGCGCGAAAAAGTCCTGCGCGTATATTCACGGACCTGTGTTTTAAAATACAGAAATTGACATTTTGCACTTTACGTCAATGTGAAAAAAAAATCGCCACGTTTTTGCCGCGTCATATTTGAACGAGGTTTTAAAACGAACGAAATACCAGGGAAAGTGGTAACGGATCTGGGAAACATGGCAAAGGTATATCTCTTCCAAAATATGGGAGATCTATCTTCTTCTCCGGTTTTATATTCTTCGTTTTAACTCTCGATATCATCCGCTTCTGGTCATGTATACGTATGTTATAAGTCGTGTCCGATTCATTTAAGGACATTTTAATGGGTTATATCAAACAAGATCCTGATAGATACCGCCATACATTTAAATGCCTATATCTTGTTAACGTGGGCCGATCAAACGGGGACCTTTGTAGTTTGCAGTGAAAGTGTGTAAATTATTCACGGTCTATACGAATTCTATACGCTTTTCCCTTTGCTTTGTGAGAGTGTTAAAAGTACAGTGGCGTAGCATGGATTAAGCCATTGGTGGGGCACTGATATATTAGGGGTGGACTCACTACAAGAATGAATTGCGAGAAGCAATAGAACGAAAGAAAATAAACCAACAAACAACGAAACAACGAAAGAAACAAGAAAACAAAAACAAAACAGAAAGAGACAAAGAAAAGAAGCAGAAGAAGAAGACGAAGAAGAAGAAGAAGAAGAAGAAGAAGAAGAAGAAGAAGAAGAAGAAGAAGAAGAAAAAGAAGATGAAGATGAAGTACTGATGTACTGTGATAATGCACCCACCTGAGCAGATGTCGGACGGGGAATTTCTCGAGTAATGGTGGCAAGAGATCCCCCCTTGGGGCCCCAGGTGTCATAGATACCCTTCTAGGACTTCACACCACCTCCTGTTTTGGTGCGCTTTCCGATCTAGTAAATTCGAAATCTTATCCTTTTCCGGGCTGTCACGGGCATGGTTACGCACGAATCAAAGCTAAGGCATAAGATATTCATTGAAAATACGTATAGTGATCCCCTCTGGGTCATATTGACGAGGAATATGCCTTATTATGTAGGCATTCAACAGCAGCCCAACTTTTGTAAGTAGCTTTTCTTGAAAGTATATATATATATATATATCGAAACGGTTTAGGAAACGTAAAAGAAATTGGATAGCTGATAGAAAAGCTTTCATTGCGTTTGATAGCCGAGATCCCTAATCTATATAAATTTACAATGGCGCATGAGTCGGTCGGCCACTGCGGCATACTACTAACGGGGGGCACAACATTACCCTACCATTCGTCGTGCAATCATGAACAAAATATTATGAATTTCCTAATCCCGTCTAAAAAAGAACCCTTTGTACTTATTATGTATGGCATCTTGTCATATTTCGAAATAAGGTAGAAGAGTACTTGCAACAAATACAGGGAAAATAATATTTAGCATTTTAAAATATTTTTGTGCATTAATTAATTAATTATATATATATGTTTTTTTTTTTTTTTAGGGGGGGGGGTTATAAACAATAGTGTTGTCTAAACATTACATCATTCTTGGTGAAAATACTGAGTTGATGTGTTAAAATTCAATTTTGAATTTAAAATATGACCTGCAGTGGACGTTAAAATATTATTTTATAACATATGCAATTGTTTACCCCGTCAATAAACCTTCTATCTGGTCAAAATAGATTCGCTGTAACATCATGTCAATATTAACACAATCTTAAGTAGATAGGAGTAGAGGAAGCTTTGATTGAACATATAACTCATGGATTCTCGCTGAGGCAAAGGCACTTCAGGTTCCATACAAATACGATGGGTCAAGAACTGGAAAATACCTGAACAAATAGTTTAGTAAAATAAGGAATTTGTTGACACTGCTGTTCATTCTCTATGGAAGCCGGAAGAAACCTTGTCATATTATCTTCCCCATTATCGTTTCTGCGCATGTGCTGACCTGCGCATTGTGGGAGGAAGGTCACCATCTACTGTCGAACATCGTATTTGCGGTAGCTAAAGGGTCAATTATTTCGAAGCTGTTAAAGCTTCTTTTCGTCAGTGCCAAGTATCAGAAAAACTAGGGCTGTACATTTTAAGAGGGACTTGACAGTTCAAAGTGCGCTTGCGCTTCCAGTTGGCACATATTTTCAGACGCATTTATCATTTAACATCCACCACGATGACCATTAAAAATCAGTAAATTGGCATCCGTGGAAAGTTCAATATCATCGCTTGAACTCTTCGACTTAATTTCTGCCCATGCCCTTTTTATAGCTAATATCACAACAAAATATTAATAATAATAATTCTGGATTTATATAGCGCTTACAACGGTATACCGTCTCTAACCGCTTTACATATACAGTCAAACCTGCTTTAGTGACCACCTGCCTACAAAGACCACCTGTCTACAAAGACCACATTCTTTGTTTCCCTTGAAAATGTTTTCTCATTGAAACATGTACTAAAGGAACCTGTTTACAAAAACCACCTGTCTACAAAGACCACTTTTTGTGTTTCCCTTGGGCGGTCGCTATAGACAGGTTTGACTGTATCATTATTATCCCGGTCATCGGATTCACTCATGCACACAGTGTGCTGAATTTCCAATCCCTGGGAAGTTTTTTCTATCATATGGTCACCGTGAGGGCGTAAATGCACATTCTATTACAAAGCTTTCGTCACCCTACCAGGTCCCCATTTATCTCCTGGGTATGGAGTGGAAAATGAGGATTAATGCCTTTCCAAAGGATGTTAGAGCCGTGTCGTGGATTTCCAGTCAAGTGCTTATACCACTCTTTATAGTACGACACCTCTATATAATACATACTTTTATTCGAGGAAACAACAACGTAGAAGCAAAAAAGAAGGAAAACTGCGGTGTTGCCAATTTAAGGAATAAAAGATGCTCATAATTTATACGTTACAAAATTAATATCACTGATGAATCAATTTAGGGAGGACGTATTGCATTGTCAATGCATCAAACAGAAACCAAAGTCACCTTAGGGGAGCATTATGACTTGTTTTGTAACAACTCCAGTACCCTGTTTCATAAAACTTGATATCAATAACAAGTTACAAGCTACTGTTATAAGCTACTGAAATCAAGGCATCTGATTGGCTGAGAGAAAATTTGTCATAGAAGTTTAGCATTTGTTATAGATGAAAAGTTTTATGAAACGGGCCCCTGGATTACGAATACAAAGATGTTTGAAACTTGCCGAAAGGTATCACATATAAGTTACATGTTTTAGGCCGTTTAACCTTCTCGAGCTATAAACGTTTACCCGTCAATAAATACAGCTACGTTCTAATCTTACTGAAAGAGCATAAAACATGCAGGGAAGATGTAAAAGTGGGGGACAATCGAAGGGGGTGGGGTAGCGGTTCAAGAGGGGCTTGTGGGGGTCCAGCCTTACCCCTCAAATACAAAGATCAAGCCCAACCCCTTAAAACAAGAAGGAAAGAGAAAATAGACCATCTCATATAATTGGAAATCGATTTCATCGAGGGACATGTAGAAAATCAATGCAAGAGTCCCCCAGCCCCAAGCCCCTAAGCCCCTAACCCACCATTGTTCTTCAAGAACCGCTCCTCTCGGTAAGTACATATTCTCGCATGGCTTGGGCGTAAAGTGGGTCAATTCCGTACTGAAGTGTTATTGAAGCTTCTCTATTTGTGGAGTTAAAACGAATCAAGAAAAAAGAAAGAAGAAGATATAGGCTATCGGCGAGAAGGAATCAATATACGTACCAGCAGGAGCTTACTAGCAGAAAGGACAAAAAAAACAAATGAGACAACTCCAAACTGACGGACTGCTCACATGCGAATTACGATCCTTTTTCTTTTTGTTGACATTTTTTTCAGGGCATTTTTTTACCATATATTGAACATAATTATTTGAGTCAATGTCGTCATAAAGTACATCGAATATAGACAATAAAGATGATTTGATTTTTTTTTAGAGAGTGTATTGCGGCGTTTTATGCAATTTAGTCTACGATTCTTTATTTTTTCCCTACTACTAATTGCGAGCCATAGGTATCCTCGCAGAGAGAAATGCACCTGCATAAATGAATATGAGTTGTGAACGTGCATATATATACATATACCTGTAAGTAGGCGAGTATATACAGGCGGGCATGACAGATTCGTAACACGCTTTCTTTGCAGAACGTGTTTAGAAAATCCTTGAGTTTTCACGCTTCGTACTTTACACCCCCGCGCCCATCTCCCTTTTTTTGTTTTAAATCAATTTGTACATCTTATTCATCCACCATCTCTCTGGCTCTGCGTCTATCCACCCCCTTCTCTCTTTCCCCCTCTCTCTCTTCTTTAATGTGCAATCTCTCTGTACAGTTGTATGTGTGTATGGATTTCTCCTCCTCTTTTCTTCTATTGTTATTATCATTATTTACATGCAGCTTTTGATTCCTTCCCCATTTTTCAGGCTTTTGGCGGCCTATTCATAATACAAATATCATTGATGCACTACTATCTTCGTTCTTTTAAACTTTTCCCTTTGTGTGTGTGTGGGGGGCTTGGTCAATATAATTATGTAATGACCCCTATCGGTAAAATCGTAGACATCTGATGACCCCTTTGGCTTTAGTTCTGTAGTCTCCGCTAAGCTAGTTTCGGAAAATGTATCGCCAACTTTGATTTCACCTCACAATCATTGCCCCATTGCCCCGCCTTTTCAAGGTTACCTTATGTTTCACCTGTCTCAATCCTCCTCCATCCCCTATTTACACTCGGTTCTTGTGAATATCGAGAACCGTTAATGCACTTTGGGCTCATACCCACACCGCTTGTCGTCTCTCGAGTAGTTTACTATCTTCACGAGATAACACAATCCAAGGTCACCCCGCGCCCTCCCGTTTCCTCTTCTCATCCAAATCGCCCTGTTCCGCGAATAAATTCACTTCCATTCAATTTGTCCTGTCTGGTTACATGGCCTTCCGATTCAATAATCATCCAAATATAAGGCGGCGGATTGGCGATTCGCTCTTTTTATGGTTGTATTTGGAATGTACTGTCCTGGCGAGGTTGTGTTGTGTTGTGTTTTTTTTTTTTTTTTTTGGGGGGTCTGTAAAGAACATTTCTTGGTCCTCCTCTCTTGTGGAATAATCGTGGCATCTGAATTTGATCATGGAATTTGTGAGACTAGACATTGTTCTGATATTTTCTCCCAAGTGAAAAGTATAAGTGGCGTCGATTGGATCTTTCAGCCGACGCATTAGGATAATTTATTGAGATGTCAATTTTTAATGCATGTCCGTTCTCTAATTGCATTCATTTTAATGTTATTTCGTTTATACATGGTTCCAATTTGTAATTCTGTATCCTAATACAAAAAAAAATGTGTTCCTAAAATCTTTTAAACGCAGTTAAGTATTTCGATGTGACATTAGTTTGATATTTTTCCTTTATTAGTTTTAGGATTTTTAAAAGTCTATGTTGTGTGTAGGGATATCAGTCATGTATAAGACTTTTAATTTCCTAATGGGGAAGGGGGTGTTAGTCGGGAAAGTTATATTGGCTAAGCTAGGGGCTCCGGGTGACATGGAATAGGGGTGCCTCACTTTCACACAAAAAAAGATAAAGAGGGGGGAGAGAGAGAGAGAGAGAGGGGAGAGCAACGTAAAGTTGTTTAAAAACCTACTTATATTGTCTTAATTAAGTATTGCATTTTATTACATTGTATGATTGTATTTGTTCTACTATTATTCGAGTTAAATCTATTTCTTGCGTACTTTGTAAAGCGCTTAGAGATGTCTGATATTAAGCGCTATATAAATTCATCATTATTATTATTATCAATTAAAAGTGAAGTTCGCGGATGTTCCAACTCCTTTCCAAATCATCCCGTCATTCGATGGCCTTATTCTTGTTAGTTGCATTTCATTAATCATTTCATTCTACTACTACTACTACTACTACTACTACTACTACTACTACTACTATAACAACTACTACTATTATAATTGCTACTACGACTAATACTACTAGTACTTTTACTACTAGTACTACTACTTCTACTACTACTACTCCTACTTCTCATACTTTTACTACTACTGCTAATAATAATAATAATAATAATAATAATAATAATAATAATAATAATAATAATAATAATATCTATAAGAGCGATTTCCATTAATGAAAAGAAGGTTTGTAAAACAATTTTTCATTTGAGAATTTCGAACCGTAAAATACAACCCGAACAATAACAGCACCAGAGTGGAACATCTTCTAGTTTAGTACAAAGTTATTTGAAAAATACAACAAAAATACAGATCTTTGATTTACATTTTCATGGCTATTGCGAAAGGTTATATAGGTGCAAGCAGGCAGTCAGGATTACATGCCTGCAATCATGGTAATTGTTATGTTAAAAAGAAGAAGGTATAGAGTGGTGAAGTGTGACGTCATCAAAAATCTATTTTTGGAATTTCTCAATTTTTTTTTGTTCATTTTCCGAAAGACCACCCAAAATAATGTCCAAATGTCGAAAACCAATTGAATAGGTTAAGTATTGGCTGAGATATGACCATCTGAATAAAAAGATTGCCTATGGGTACTCAGTGTTATATTGCTCTAGTTCATAACATTAGGAGCCAGAGCAATATAACACTGAGCTCCTATAGGCAATCTATTTATTCAGATGGTCATATCTCAGCCAATACTTTACATATTCAATTGGTTTTCGACATTTGGACATTATTTTTTATGCTCTTTCGGAAAATGAAGAAAAAAATGAGAAATTCCAAAAATAGATTTTTATGACGTCACAGCTTCGGTACTCTATTTCCCCCTGTATATCATTCGAGTAATGATCATCATAAATGTCGATCCTCATAACCAGGGAGAAAGGGATGAGAGATAGTTGACAGAACGCAGATTGATGAGGAATGAATATTCATGAGGTGTTTCAGTGCCGCCAATAGTCCCCATGAATATTGATCAAGATTTTAACCCCTTTCTAGGACTGGTATCTGTGCCTTAGGCTTCCAACAGATTATTGAATAAAATCTAGATTTAGAAAGTGCCTTAAAGGTCAGAGTGGGTGTTAAGAGACCCTCCTTTTAAACACTACTTTGACGTACAAAGAACACTCATTGAAGAGAGCGAGAGTGAGGGAAAGGGAGAGAGAGAGAGAGAGAGAGAAAATAGAAGAGAGAGAGAGAGAGAGAGAGAGAGAGAGAGAGAGAGAGAGGAGAGGGAGATAGAGGGGAAGGGCTCAAAATAGGTAGATTGATGAAGGACAAATATAGAGAGTGGAACAAAGTCAGAAGAATGAGGAGAGAGGGCGAGAGAGAGAAAGATGGGAGATAGAGACACAGAGAAAAAGAGGGATAGAGAGAGAGAGAGAGAGAGAGAGAGAGAGAGACAGAGCGAAAGAGAGAGACAGAGAGACAGAGAGAGACAGAGAGAAAGAGGGGGTGGTGGGGGAGAAATAGAAAAGATGAACAGGAGAAAGAAGAAACAAACGACAAGGGGGAGGGGGCTGTTGTCATGTCGATTGGACTACTCTCTGGGGACTACTAGTACTCCAAAACGTTAATCGATTTGAGCAGAGCCCTTGAGTAGACACTCAGAATGTCATTAATGTCTCCCAACTATCTTTTTCTTAAAATGATACAAATCTCACGATTCCAGAAGCACCAGCTTTTAAAGGTACTATGTCCCATTTGCAGGCCAAAAAAATGAAATGGTTAAATTCCAACGGTTTGAAAGACAATACTAATTTAGAACTTCCCTAAAAAAAAGGGGGCTTGAAAATGTCTTTAAGTTGGAAAATAACGACTATTAGTTGTCGAATCGACTTAGGAGCTATAGAGCCAGTAAGTAATAGTCTGATTTTTCAGACCATTGTACCGAATGGTCGTACGTTTTATGCTGCGCAAAGATTCAATCAGTTTAATTTTGGCCATTACAAGAAGTGGGTTATTGATGTAGACAAATGCTCATGTACCCTTTACAGCTCATTTTATGTATGTTATTACCAAACATGAAAAGCCAGTCAGTCACTCAATAGTGTCTGACAGTGAAGTCTAGCAAGTAAACGGGTTTCCTTGCATAATTTGAATATTAGGACACAGCTAACGTTCAAATTTCACAGATAGGACATACATGACATATTCATAATTCCTGCAAAGTTCTAAAGAATTTGATGTTGGCTGCAAAAGGGACATAGTATCTTTAAAGGCGCCATGATCACAATACGGCAACTGTGTGTGTTATAGGTTGTGGTGTTTGCCAGTCGTAAGATTATAAAGTACATTCTCAGATAGTTATTACCTAACCAGCAGTATAGGATCAATCAATCAATCAATCAATCAATCAAGGAACATGATGAATGGGAAAAATGCGCTAGAATCTATGGGTGAGGTAAAGCTGCAAGACATATTGTATATGCTTTTTAATAATAATTTATAATAATAAGCAACATTGGCATTTTACTTTGGAAAAAGCGCCCCTCTTTCACAAGACACTAGTGCACATTTCTCTGTAAGAAATGAAATCTATGAATAATCTGTAGCTAACAGGTCCACAATCAATCACAAATCTAAAGCTCAGCACAACATTGCTGACAATTTTTTTTTGTGTTTGAATAAAAATACAATCTTCAATCATTCAGTTACCTGTAATGCTGATGTTGATGCTCGGAATATGAAATCTAGCTACAATATCAGCACTGCATGCAATATTTTTTTCCTTCTTTCTTGGATGTATTATTTCGATAGAGTAATCTATTTCCAGCGACGTCACATTTTCTTTACAAATGTCCCCAAAGTCGTTGCCTTTTCTATAGGAGTACTTAGATCACTCATCGCCATAGTTACAGGCGATTCAATTATGCTATACCGCAAGCATATATAGGCGTTCTGACAGGTATAATTGTTGAAAAGAAGAATTCCCGAGAAATTGTAATAAAAACAATCTTCGCGTGGTTGAAAAAATTGGAGTGTACTCGTCAAAATTAAATGAAGCGCTATGAAATGTGCTAGTTTGTTTTGACAGTGTAGAATGCGTGTATTTTGCTTTTCAACTCTCGGTAGTCCGTTATGTAGTTTCAGGTTAGCATTAATTTTGTCGCCTTTCAATAATATCTTGTCTACTTGTTTATATTTCCCCAAGAAAAAAAGCTGTACTTCTTTTTTTTTTAAATGAAGACGGACAAAATTCGTCAATCTTCATTTTATCTTTGCGACACGTAAGTGTGCTTCATCCATTTTAATGTGACCCCTTTTACGAAATGATGATATCGTAACCTCCTTATTTTCAATCTCTAGAACATAATTGTCAGTGAAAACTGTATCAAGCGTTTCAATCGTAACTTGCAGTTCAGAATGACATCAACCTTGTTTTTGATAGAAAAGCTTCCATCCATTCCTGTCTAGTCCACTGCCTGGACCGTTTCCGGGTCGCGTGCCCAATCTCTCAACGCTAAAACGGAGACAGTCCTTTCATTTATACATGTTGGACAGGTGTATTTTATGGGGATCGCGAGATCAGTGGAGTAATCGCTCTCTTTGTGGGATGCGACTACGGAGTGGGTAAAAGATGATTGAAGAAAAATATATTAACAAAAAAAATTCTTATGCCAAGTAACTTGAAGTAAGACACCACAAAGTGCTGTCTGTTGTCTCGAGAATCGAGATCACTGGGGCGAAGTTTCTTGCCTTTTTGTAAATATTATGTTATATAATTCTTTATCTTTTTATTTAGTGTAAAATACCAAAGCTTTGTATTTAATCACAGAACATATTTTAGCCTAGATGTAGAATAGTTTGTAGCTTAACCCTAATAAGGCCGGGGCCATCATGGCCCCTCCGCGATTTTTTTTTATTGTTCGGGAACGCATACGGATGACGCCCCGCCGCTTCATGACTTTATTCTTTCGAGTCTTGCGCATCTTTTAAAACAATTTTTTTGAAAATCGGACCTACCGTTACAAAGTCACGTGACCTTTTGTCTTTACATGTCGGCCCGAAAATCGCTCATTTTCGTGATTTGTGTACAAAACATATGGAAATATCATTTTTCCTAAAAGAGATAAAACATTGGTTATTTGGTCTTGTTTAAAGTTTAGGTGTTTGTTTTGGGGTCAAAATAGTTAAATTATAGTTAGAAATGAAATAAAACAACAAAAACAATAAAATACATAAGTTAAAAAAACAATGAAATACATAAGAAATTATCAAAACAAGAGATAACATAAGAAATAACCTAGCTTTCCAAATTTTTTTCGTATTATTATTCCAAATGGTCTAAAAATATATGTAGTGGAAAAGAAAGCTTAAATATGAAGAATATATGATTTATGGGTAAAAATATGAATTTTTGACCTTATTTGCATAATTTACCATAAATATGCAAATGAGTAATTTTTCAAAAATTGAAATTGCTATAGTATTCTATACACTTCACTTGACATGCATGCAAATTTTCGCGGCGATCGGCCGTTTAACCGCCGAGATCTTAGGGGGCCATAATGGCCCGCCGTATTAAGAACTCAAATAGCCCGGCCTTATTAGGGTTAAGTATGTATTCAATAGTTATTCATATTTATTCATTACATTCTCATTCATTGTTGCGATACTTTTATGTGTTAGTGGTACCAGATTAGCATTTAATGCTATTTTCTGGTCCCATTTATCATTTCAATGTTAAACATTCACATTTTGATTGTTATATTGATGTACTTTTTGTTTGGATAATAAACTTCAAACTCAAACTCAAACTCAAACTCAAACTCAAACTCAAGAGTAGATGACAGTGAGTCTGTAATTAGAAGCTCAACTACTAGCTATGATTAAAGTTTTGAATATTCAAATCGTTTTTGTTTAGATATTTTTTGGAAATACATTTGAGTAATTTTGCAGAATGTTTGATCTTTTGCAGGGAGGAGCTGTTATACGACCCCAAAAGGCGCCCTCACATGGTCATTGCCTCACAGAAGAATACGAACGCCGACAGTGTATTGCGATTTTATATCACTTCAAAAACCCAGAGACACGAATTCAACAACGGCACGCACTTCCTCATGAATGAGTCGGTTTATAGTTCATTTCCACATGTACGTATTTACTTTCCTTACTGTCAGTACCATATTTTCTACTGCTTTACCATCGAAATAACCTTCTACCCAAGTACCACTGCCATACTTTGATATGTTTGACAGCAACCAGCTACTAATCATCATAATGACTAATGTCTGATGTAAAATCGGTTGTAATTTTTAGTCCCCGAAATGATATTGTAAAATCTTAATCATTGTTAGTTGAAAGTTCCCTTCGTCATTAGTCGCTCTGCTGTCATAGTTATAATCTGCTTTAATCTAAATGATGATATTTTTAGTACTTTCTTCTACCCACGACCCCCTTCCTCTTTCTCTCTCTCTGTCTGTCTGTTGTCTTCCTGTCTATCTCTCTCTCTCTCTCTCTCTCTCTCTCTCTATGTCTTTCTCTCCCCTTCCCCCCTCTCTCGCCCCCCTCTCTCTCTCCTTCTATCTCTCTCTCTCCCCACTCTCATCCTGTACCCCCAATCGATTATTCGATTAATAACGCAAGTACAAGCTTGTAAATAAACAAACAGTGGCCATGGAGTTTACAGACTTCTCTGAGGGGCTTGGTAACCAAGGGTAAATTCACTAGGTGCGAATGCATCGTCTTGGTTTTGAACCAAGAATCTAACGATGACGAGGCCTACAGTTTTCTACCACAGAGCCACACATTTCTCCTATTGTGTCCAATATTTAAAAGTAATATATGGTAATAGCTTGTGTCTGATATCTAGTTTTAAAATTACTACTTATGTTTTAATATCGGGCCTCATTTCGATCCCAAATCTAAAGTTAAATCGTATGTATGTGTAAATACATGTATGTGGTGTTTGTTTTCCGATAATCAACACTACTATTTAGTAACAAAATTAAATATTGTACGTTTTTCTGCCCGATATTTAAATCTAATATATAATATGTGACGTATTTTGTGACCGAGGATTTTATATTTGGGAATATTTATACTTGGTATATTCATGCCTGATGAATTTATTTCATATAGTGCAATATCATAATTATTACAATATCTGCCGTATATCTGTACCCATTTCACATTGATCTTAATTTCTGACAGTTTTCTGTCCAGATGTTCAATTTTATATCTTGATACACGTCGTGTGTGGCGTCTTTCTGTTCCATATTTTACCTAAATATTTAATATCATAATACTCCTGACGTCTTCACTTTTCTTCGTTTTCTCAACAGAATTCACCTTTTCGACATAAAAGATTCAAAAAGTGCAGTTTGGTTGGAAACAGTGGAGCATTACTAAATAATTCATGTGGTAAAGAAATTGACGACACAGACTTTGTTTTCAGGTAATTGTCCTCTTATTCTCCTAAAATAAGACCTCATTTGTATCTATTTATGTGAATTTAACAAGAAAATAAAACTTAACCGTTGATCAGTGTTGACGTATCATAGCTAAAGTAATTAAAAAAAAAACCGATATAGAATAATTTTTCGGTAAAATCTAATCAACTTACTGGAATAAAAGAAATTAATTCGATATTTTGTGGTGAAATTTTTACTTAATGATATACAGACGAATCATGAGTCATTGTCTGCTCATGTTTTATGTATTTCCACACTCCTTTTGCTGATAACTAAAGGTATGCTTATTTGTTCCTGTCTGTTACGGACTGCTTTTTTTCTTCTTTCTTCTTCTTCTTCTTCTTCTTCTTCTTCTCTCTCTCTCTCTCTCTCTCTCACTCACTCTTTTTCACTCTCCACCCCCCCTCTCTCTCTCTCTCTCTTCCCGTTTCCCTCCCACTCTCTCTCTCTCTCTTCCTTTCCTTTATCACTCCTCTCTCTTTCCCGTATTTCTCAATCTCTCCATCCACACACACTCACTGTTATCCCTCTACCTCACTCTCTCTCTCTCTTCCCGTTTCCCTCCCACACACACACACTCTCTCTCTCTTCCTTTCCTTTATCACTCCTCTCTCTTTCCCGTATTTCTCAATCTCTCCATCCACACACACTCACTGTTATCCCTCTACCTCACTCTCTCTCTCTTCCCGTTTCCCTCCCACACACACTCTCCCTCTCTCTTCCTTTCCTTTATCACTCCTCTCTCTTTCCCGTATTTCTCAATCTCTCCATCCACACACACTCACTGTTATCCCTCTACCTCACTCTCTCTCTCTTCCCGTTTCCCTCCCACTCTCTCTCTCTCTCTTTCTCTTCCTTTCCTTTATCACTCCTCTCTATTTTCCCGTATTTCTCAATCTCTCCATCCACACACACTCACTGTTATCCCTCTACCTCACTCTCTCTCTCTTTCTACCTTCCAGGTGTAACGCGGCTCCGTTGAGAAATCACAGCGAAGATGCCGGTTTTAAAAGCAACTTCACAACATTTAATCCAAGTATTTTCTTTAAAAGGTGAAATTAACTGAAAAAACTACTGTGTAACGTACATAAACCTTTCACCGATTAACATCAATAATTTCAGTAGGGAATTTCAGCAGGAAAAATTTATATTTTTGATTGTTCTTAAAAAAAAACACCAATGCATTTAATTACGTAAGATATGTCATCTTACTCATTAATGGCAAGCATGTATTTGAGACACTCCATTGAAAACTCCTTTATAATACACTTAACTTGAATGATTTTAGATAAGATGACTAGACATTAACGCCCGATGTTAGATTTGAGGATGGTTCTATATATTATAACTGACATTTTTTTGTAATGTTTTTTAGATGTTTCAACCACTTTCTTTTGTTTGAGATTTTCACATTTCGTGCTGTCGTTCAGTTTACTTTGATAGCCAGTGCACAATAAATTAATAACCCACAAAAAGACTTTCTGATATTTGCGATGTTATTCAAGGCAAGCCATTTTATCGACATCGCTACCACTGCTGTAATCTATTTTCGATTGTGCCATCTTTTGGTGAATGCGTACAATATATAATAGAGCGATTTCCGGTTCGTGTACCTAACCATCACCACGCGCGCTAATCAGTTGGTGATGCACTGTGGGACATGGCTGTCGACACATCGGGACATCATAAAAACTGACGTAGTGTCAGTAGAATACCCTGCCTTTAAGACGTATATTCTCCACTCTCTTTACAGATTTGGTGGCCTTGCTAGCGACCGCAACTTCTCCAATTTCCTTCATCATATGAAGGAATATTCAGGGTATCTTTGGTTCCCGTGTTTAAGCAGCCACAGGTACACGGACGTGTGTCTCAACGCCTCCTCCTTCTACAGCAACACTGAGAACCAGTTCGTGGTCGGTCATCCAGAACATTTCAAGGCCATCTGGCAATTCTGGAAGGATAGGAACGTCACCAAGATTATATCAACAGGTAGACCAGTACACTCAGTACTCCCCCTCCGCCCCTCTCTCTCTCTAGCTCTCTCTCTTTCCCACTCTCTTGGCTCTAGCTCTCTCTTTCTTTCTCTCTAGCTCTCTCTTTCTTTTTCTTTCTCCCCCCTTTCTCTTCCTCCCACAAAGTTAGAAAGACTGTCATATTTCGAGGATAATGGATGTGTTCTTCGTTTATAATACGACTGACTTATAATATGAGCCCGCACAGCTCGCATCAGTATAACCTCACAACACACTTCCGGAATCACATAAAATATATCCGAGACATGCTATTCATAAAATTAGCTTTCATGTACTTTTATATGAATTTTAGAAGCATGTACAGAGGACCGATGAAAAGGGCGGGACGTGGACAGTGGTTACGCGTGTTTTAATGATGCAGAGCTTGTCCCGTTATCGGAGGACAAGTCATGTCCTTCGATATACATGAGCAATATTGAACCTGATGAAGGTTGTATTTCAAACATTTTTACATTTTTACCTGGAAGGTACCCTTTGAAATGTTGTCATAGCACAAACATCGGTCAATAGTTCTATGTCCCGTCGATGATGGCATCTTTACCCCCGGAGTTTAACACTTTGGGTGTAGTCAAGACAAGACAGCTATTAAGTTAGCGGATTATCTAGTGCTCTTAGGCTATTTCATTTTTTCCAAAGGGAAAAACTTTGACCTCGTCCTACTCCCTCTTTTTAAACTTAAACCCAGCGTCAGGATTAAATTATAGTGGAACACTACGTCATTACTCTTCTTAACTTCCTTTGGAAAACAATTCTTCTTTAGGTCAAACCTAACCCCAAAGTCTGGTTTAAATTAGTAAAATCTTATTCACTGATCTTTACGGAAAAGATCATTGATATGATTTCGTTTGTGCTAGGCTTCTGTTTGCCCAACAATGAGGGCGCACATCTCGACTCTTAATCCTAACCAGTTGAGTAAAGCTCTTCTGTCGATCATGGTCATGATGAGTTCCTTTTATTTTCCCCCGATGCAGGATTCTACGTGACCAACTTCGCTTTGACAGTGTGTGACGAGCTACATCTCTACGGCTTCTGGCCGTTCCCGACGGAGTTCCAATCCGAGGCCATGCGCACCGTTCCCTACCACTACTTCGACGAAGAGCACTTCAGCACCTCGCACGCCATGGGCGACGAATTCATGAACCTCCTGCAACTACACGAGCTCGGCATTCTGAAGCTTCACACTAATAGCTGTGTGAGGTGATCGATAGATTACCACCCCACCCCCCCCCCCATCCCCACCCGCTTGCGCCTTATCCCCTATGGCTAGCATACAATGCCACAAAGATCGTTGTTCACAAAAATCAATCAATCAATCAATTAAACAACAAAAAGATCCAAGTCAGTGTTGTCCATTCAGATGGTGAAAATCGGTCATCAAAGATCAAACTCGGCAACCAAACCATGATAAGACTTTGACAGATTTTTAAGAAATTGAAGGATCTTTACTTTGTCTAGCTGCTAGGGTTACATGGTTCGAGGGTTCGAAAGAGGGACGGCTGATTTTGTTTTCTTTGGTGGGTAAAATCTCTTGTCCGATCCACCCGTAAGATTTTTTTTTTTAAAATCGACATTCTTTTGATACTTCCCAAACTATTGATTTTTTGGAATATTTATAACAGATCGATTTTTCTTATATTCGTAAATCAAACCTAATGGCATTGCTTGCTTCCAAAATTCCCTACCCAATCCTAAAAGAAGGAGAAGAAGAAGAAGAAGAAGGATAAGGAGGAGGAGAAGAAAAAGAAGAAGAAATAGGAGGAGGAGAAGGAGGAGGGGAAGAAGGAGATGATGAAGAAGAAAAATAAATTAAAATGATATGAACACAATAATAAAAATGCACGCTATCAATGAATAGTTATATTAGCAAAGTAATACATTAATGCTGCACATGTAACGGCACAGTAATATAAGTGAGGAAACCTTCAAAAGAATATAATCTCTAATGTTATGTTGTAGTAATGTGGTTTCGATGGCACCGGTTTCATTTAGCCTAGGGAGCCCTCTTGTGGGGATAACCAAGACATATGACGTACTTAGGATGATACAAGTAAGCTGTAATGAATTAATATTGTAGGATAGGTTAATCCCCAGGTTGCTCAAGAGGCGCCATTTTGCTGACGCCGATCTTTGATGCGCCATTTAAGAGTGATGTCATACAAAAATAATTGGGCCATTCCATGAGGTTGGGGCAAAACAGTACGACGATGTCCATGTAACGCTGGTATGAGATCTTCTACTACACACAGAACGTATCCGGACATCTACCCCCTGGACAACCACCCCCAAGACAACTACCCCCTAGGACAACCACCCTCTAGGACAACTACCCCCTAAGACAACTACCCCTATGGCAACAACCCTCTAGGACGACTATCCCCCCAGGACAACTATCCCCGCACAACTCCCCCCAGACAACTACCACCTAGGACAACCACCCTCCAGGACAACTACCCCCGGACAACTTCCCCCAAACAACTACCCTCTAGGATAGTTGTCCGGGGTAGTTGTCCTAGAGGGTGGTTGTCGTAGGGGTAGTTGTCTGGGGGTAGTTGTTCGGGGGTAGTTGTCCTAGAGGGTGGTTGTCTAAGTTGTCTGGGGGTAGTTGTCCTGGAGGGTGGTTGTTCTAGGGGGTAGTTAGCTGGGGGGAATCATACTAGAGGGTACTTGTCCCGGGGGTAGTCGTCGTAGAGGGTGGTTGCCCTAGGGGGTAGTTGTCCGGGTGGTTATCCTAGGGGTGGTTATCCGGGGAGGGGGGGGGGGTGGTTGTTCAGGGGGTAGGTGTCCTAGAACCCACACGAAGATGAAATAATCTGTTGAATCTTCAGAATCTACCAGACTCATTCTTCTTTCAGTTGCTTCTCGTCAAAATGACTGCTTAAAATGCGTTTCTTTCTTTTTACCAGCGTTACATGGACATCACATGTATATAACATTTCATAAACTTTATGTCTATAATGTTGATGCACCATAAAGCAAGAGTTTTAAACATAGTTGTATACATATTTTTAACACTGTTACGGTTGATAGGAGACATGGTTTCTCAATTCTGGTATGTCACGAAAACTGCCCCAACCCCATAAAATGACCCTAAGATAAACGTTCAAATATAGCATTGAATAACATTACTGGCGCATGCGGCTACAGACCCCCAGGCCTGGCGGGATTGAAAGGCGTCTCTTGTGCAACTATCGTTACTTAGATATTGTCATGATGCGCTACGAGTATAACAAGAAGTCGCCACGACTACACTTCGAGCTATATCGGATGTTGACACGAACTCTAATCGCCCAAAAGTGTTAACTTCGAAATGGGTTCATTTTTATTCTTGCAAAGTATCAACATAATTATTAACTAAAGATTGCAAGCAGCATTAGGAAGATGTTCAATGGGATAAGGGCATTAGAGCCCGTATTCAACAAACTTTCTAAGTATGATTTTGAAAAACATCAACGTCATTTTTCTCTAGGAATTGTCTAGTTTCAGAAAGTTGCCTCAGGAGTAGTCTCTGGAAATTATGAGGACTGTCAGCGTGCACTACACCCGTCGGTAGGCTATTCCATTCAGGGGTTGCATGAGATACGACTGTTTGGGGGAGATATAATTACAGGGTAATCCAATCTTTGTGATAAGTTCAATACACCCTTTCACGGTTAAGGCCGCCATTTTAATCTGCGAGTAAACATTGCGTCGTCAATTTTTTTTTTTTACATGCCCATGTATTGTTGCGTCACTGCCTGCGCTGTGCGCTCACATCATATACCTGCCTTCACGGTTGTTTCAACGCAAAGCATGCCGGGACAGATTTTAAGTACGGCAGTAGATTTTCACCTTCGCCGCGATCAGCTTTTCCATTGCCAACAACGGGATTTTTATCCCGTCGAATCAACATCATAATCTTGTACAGGATGCGTTATTCTGCAGTGATTTTCTTTCATTCCACTATCATTTGTACAGTAAGAAACCAAAGTTTGTGATTGTGTATTGTTATGACGATCCCTCAAAAAATAAAGCTGATAATACGAAGTAAAGTGGGCTAATGAGAGTGGGTTCCTTGGTATGAATATGTAGTCCCATATGTTCAAATGTGTGTGTGTGAAGTTTGGGTCGGTGGTTTGCCTTTTAAGCTGCTAAACATTCGTGTTTTAGGTTGAAGGATCGTCATAAAAATACATAATCACAGACTTTGGTTTATTACCGTACAAATGATACTGGAATGAAAGAAAATCACTGCAGAATAACGGATCCTGTACAAGATTATGATGTCATGTTGATTCGACAGGATAACATTCCCGTTGTTGGCAATGGAACAGCTGATCGCGGCGAAGGTGAAATCTACTGCCGTACTTAAAATCTGTCCCGGCATGCTTTGCGTTGAAACAACCGTGAAGGCACGTATTGACATGGGCGCCATCTTAAATTACGAGTAAACAACTTTGTTTACTCGTAATTTAATGTCAGCGCATGCGCACTCTTGTAACCGTGAAAGGGTGTATTGTATGAAAGCAGATGAGTTAGATAAATGAATGCTGAAAGTTTGAAATGAATCGGAACAATAATAAAGGAGTTATGAATGTTTGAAATTGAGATCAATAAATCTATGCGAATCTTTTATCGGCCTTTTTGCAATGGAGTGTTACGTAGTCATGGGTAACTCTCCCGTTGGTCGTGTCCAAAAATACATATTTTTCTCCTAAGTGCCTTCTCCCTTGGGGCAGCACTCAAAATATTATCATGATTTGGGTTTATTATTGGTCCTCTAAAAAGACCACATCCTCATGAGTCATAAATTTTGAGAATAAAAATGACAGTTTATTTGTTTGTGTGTTGAAACAAATGTGAAAAGTGTTTTTTCGGGCAATACGTCACAGCGACATTTCCGAGTCAGCTAATTTGAAGTGCCCATATTAATTGTGATTACAACCTTCAAAAAGTTCACATTTTGTTGAATGTCCGATTTCGTTCAAACTTTCACTAGACCTCTTTCTGATTTTTCTTCTGTCGTTTCTAGTAGTCGTCTATTATATGTTGGATTCCCTTTTAAAGGGAATTGTCTCAGATTCTAAAAAAAATCCTGGATTTAGCTCATGCTGCGATCATAGTTATAAACCTTTAGGTCAGTCAGGAATCCCATGACGTTTACAAGCCGATCGCCCATCTGATTATCAAGATATTTATGATTGGAATTCGAAATTTCAAACACCGTTTTCCCAACGATTTTTATCACACTACAGTCTATTGGGGATAAAGAGTATGGTAAAAACCGGTCACTCAAAGATTTTTACTTTTTTGAGGAACTTCATGATCATTTTAAAGCGCGATTTTTTAATTAATTAATTAACTAATTTATTTATTTATTTATTTATTTATTTATTTATTTATTTTATTTTTATTTTTATTTTATTTATTTATTTATTTTATTTTATTTATTTATTTATTTATTTATTTTTTTTTTTTTGGGGCATCAATATTACACCATATCACAGACGCTGATAACACGTAGGGCCATGCGTCTCAGATTTGAAATGTTAAACAATGCCTTTAATGGAACTTTCATGTAACGGAGCAATGATTTGCCAAAAGGAAGCAACCGGTTGTAAAAAGACATCAGTACAGAAAAGAAAGGAAGTAAGATCATGCCTGGCATCCATACACAAACGTCTGCCTTGTCCAGCCACGTACAATGGGGTAGCGTTGATCTAGTTAAGCCATTGGCGGTGCACTGAGTTATCATCATCAGTCATGACAACGGGGTGGGTGGGAGCAGGTGGGGGAGTACTGACGTACTTGGTAGATGTAGTGTCGGAGAATGAGACCATTGTGTGATCGTGGGGTGTGAAACGGGGGTCGTTTCTTCTTCTCTTCACGTAGCCTTTCCCATCTCCCTTTCCCATTCTCCATTTCTCTCCCTACTTTATCGCTATTCGATGGGAGGGGTGAGCTCGTGCCCCTTGCCTCTCCCTTTTTATATATTAGCTCTTTTTATAGGTTGATGTCATTTCACGGTTTCACTGAGTGCTTATAAATGTTAACCTTTGTATTCCGCGAAAATATGTTGAAAGTTATAATAAATTGAATAAAGACTCAAAATACTGCCAAATAAATACATTTTTTTTTTTTTTTTTTTGGGGGTTCTTCCTTTCGTTGAGCATTTAAACAAATTATTATTATTACGAAAATGAAGGTGTTGTCATGAAGCGGTCTCTAATTAATCAGTGGACTATAAGCGGTTATTATAGGGATTTAACATTTTCTGTGATTAATAAAAAAATCTGCTGAAAAACACCAAATATGGTCATTATTGCAATCTAATTTGTTTCCCTTCAAAATAGAACCAGAAAAAGTTATGCTAGCAGATGTTTTCAAAAGCATTGTTCTCCAGGACCCAGTTCTAATAAAATTTAAAAAATCAATAACCTCTAAAACTATTATTATAATAGCTGGCGTGTAATCAGTGAATGTTAATTATTATTTAATATCAAGTTTCTTCATTAAGCAGCTTTTTTGACTGACTAACTGTCTAGTGATTTCATTGATTTGTTTAATGATGTCACTCAATCACAGTCATTGATTAGACGTTCGTCAGACAGTTGACATAGTGGAGGGAATTATTTAAATCAGACTAATTTTGATCAATCCTAATGTTTATGGAATGACATTTCAGAAATTTTTGATATTTTGAATAAAGAAAATTATAGACACTTTAATTACACAAACCCTACAAGCCAAATTAACATTTATTTCACATTTATTTTCTTCCATTCAACTTGACAACATATTTGACATTTGTTTAAACAATACAATTTATACGTAGGAACATAAATATAATTTAAGAACTTGTATTACAAGGAAGAAGGTGCGAATCCCAATAACATGGCTTGTATTGTAATATACATTATAAATAGAAGAGAGGAAGAAAGGGATAGGCAGGGAGGAGAAGATGATAGAGAGCTTGGAGAAAGAGAAAGGAAAAGGCCTGCAACATAGTAGCAATGGAGTGTATGGCACGCATAAACAACAAAATGGCAAGATATAGGCGAAAAGGTATAATGTGGAAATATTTTACTGCATTTTTATAGGATAATACTGGAAGCAGGTTTGGTGTTATTAATTGAACAAGTGGGGCAGAGTAAAGGCTCAGTCCTAGCCAGCAGGCTATATATTTGGGTTTCCTATCAAATATTAATCAAGTTGATGAAATATTGAATTTTATACATGTATTGTTTAGATACGGAATGACATAGAAGGCAGTATTTTGCTCCCTCCGTAGAAAAGCTTTTTAAAAACTCAAAGTTTATCAATCTAATGGATGGATGATAGGAAATGCATCTGTTTCTCATATCGTTAATTTGAATATTTTTTAAAAATTGAAATGTCTATGATATTCTCTCTTC
>CP137674.1:19024682-19074682 GCA_037976565.1 Mesocentrotus franciscanus | reverse complement strand
TTGAAGCCAACATCAAATTCTGTAGAACTTTGCAGGAATTATGAATATGTCACGTATGTCCTATCAGTGAAATTTAAACGTTAGCAGTGTCCTATTATTCAAATTATGCAAGGAAACCCGTTTACCTTCTAGACTTCACTGCCAGACACTATTGAGTGACTGACTGACTTTTTTCTTTCTTTGGTAATAACATACATAAAATGAGCTGTAAAGGTACATTAGCATTTGTCTACTATATGTCTATAAATAACCTACTTTTCGTAATGGCCAAAATTAAACTAACTGAATCTTTGCGCAGCACAAAACGTACGACCATTCGGTACAATGGTCTGAATATCAAACTATTACTAAAATGATTGCAATCACTACAGTCGATTCGACAACTAATGCTCGTTATTTTCCCACTAAAAGACCCTTTCAAGCCCTTTCGTATTGAGGGAAGTTCTAAATTAGTATTATCTTTCAAATGCCGTTGAAATTTCTTCCCGTCCCTCTCTCACTCTTCTTTCATTCCTGTTGTCTCCCTAATATGTGCTCAGACACATGCTATCAAGACCTTATACATGTTGCATTTATTATTATTATTATTACTATTGTTATTACTATCACTACTACTTCTACTACTAATACTATTACTACTACTACTACTACTACTACTACTACTACTACTACTACTACTACTACTACTACTACTACTACTACTACTACTACTACTACTACTACTACTGCTACTACTACTCCTACTACTACTACTACTACTACTAATACTACTACTACTACTACTACTACTACTACTACTACTACTACTACTACTACTACTACTCCTACTACTACCAGTATTGTTATTATCAGTATTATTGTTATTATTACTATTATTATCATTATCATTATCATTATCATTATCATTATCATTATCATTAACATTGTCATTTTCATTATCATTATCATTATTATTATTATTATCATCATCATTATTATCATTGTTTATTATTTTCATTATTATTATTATTTTTATTTATTATTATTTTCATTATTATTATTTTCATTATTATTATTTTCATTATTATTATTTTCATTATTACTATTTTCATTATTATTATTTTCATTATTATTATGAATATTATTATTATTATTTTCAATATCATTATTAATATAATTATTATTATGCTTTCCTGTAGTTTGTTCTCAGTGCCTGGTCCTGAGCAGCAAATAACAAGACTTTCTGTCCCCCATTTCAGACTTCCTCTTTTCAGCCACTGCCGCAAGTATCCATTCCAGCAAACTCTTCTGTTTGTTTTAGATGCAACTATTATTATTTTGTTATCATTATCATCATTATTAGCATTCTAATTATCATTATTATTATTTTCATCATCATTATTTTCGTCATTATCATCACTATTGTTATTATCAATATTACTGAAATTGCCCTTGATTTGATGTTTTCAAAATACATAACCAATGTATCATCCCTTTTATCGTTTATACTTTTTGCTGACGACACCAACATTTTTCTTCTAGTGAGAATTTGGATGCCCTTGTTTGTATACTTTATTTAGAATTACCAAAAGTATCTAACTGGTTTACAAGTAATTAACTTGCTCTTAATATTAATAAAACGAACTTCATACACTTTAAACATACAAATGAACATACACCAGATTTTCCTTATAATATTGGTATTAAATTGATAATGTATCCTTAGAACGTAAGAAATGTATCAACTTTTTAGGTATTGTTATTGATGAAAATCTTAGCTGGAATGAACATATACGACATACAATCAAATGTATTTCTAAGAATATTGGTATACTTTATAAGACAAAAATTTATGTTCCTAAGAAGATCATTTTAATGCTATATAACTCGCTCATCTTGCCTTACATTTCATATTGTAACTGATGTGGGCTTCAAGTGCAAAGACAAAACTTAACCCTATTTATTTATACCAAAAAAAGCGCTTCGCATATGTGCTGGCTTCCATTACTTAGCCCACACAAACCCATTATTTTATGAATTTAAAACATTGACTATCTTTCATCTTTGATATAAACGCAAAACGGAGTTTGGTCGTTATGTTTAAATTCATGAATAGCCTGCTTCCTGATTCATTTCAGATTTTCTTTGTATTAAATAACACTATCCATTCCTACCCTACTCGGAATTCATTACATTTTCATTTGATAAATCCTAAATTATTGATCCTTGGAAAATCAATAAGACATCATGCTCCAGATCTATGGACCGCACTCCCAGACTGATTAAAATCATGCAAACCTTAAATTCATTTAAATTCAATACGAAAAAAAAATCATTTCTGTTAGAGTACATTGTTTGTCTTTTCCCAGTGCTAATTATATCATTTCCAGATTTCTATAAACATCTATCGCTTTATTTAATAACTCATTTATACTATAAGTTTTCTGTGTCAGACATATTTACATCAACGTATTTTAATTTTCATTCTCATCATCATCAACATCATCACCATCATCAGCATCAGTGACTATAATTTATCCAAATTCTTTTAATCATCCACCCCTCCCCAGGCTATCACGCTTTCAAACAAGCGCCTATTGTGATAGTCCTTCTTCTTCTGCAGATGAAAATGAATTCAATTGAATTCAATTCAAAAGTCGTTGCGATTGGGGTTTTACATCATAATGTAAACGCGGCTCCAAGTGACCTGGTAGTCGTGGACAAGCGCCAGAGGCGATCGAGTACGCAGACGCGCCCTAGATTCGAATGTAATTATTCTCGCACCCTGATACCTTTATCACACAGCCCAATGATGCACCATGCATCTACTGCACAATGTTGTACCCATAGCGAAGAAGTCGTTCGTGAAAGCACCTATATTTATTGAAATAATTTATGAGGATACATCCGTTCTTAAGACAGATGATGGGGAAGCCATATCTCCCTTTTCTGAGTAATCCGTAAGTAAACTGCCCATTGTATCCGAACCGATTGGAATTATGTCTGTGTAACTCGTTAAAATGTAACCTGTTTCCTTGAACGTTAATATCATTGTGTCTCGCACTTGTTTACGTCACATACCTTCTTGTAAAGTGAGTGAAGAAGGAAACGAATTCTCTTAGGTTGAATATATACTTGCTTTACATTTAACCACGGAGAAATTCACATCTCCCTGATATAACCCACATATGACGCATCCGTTTTCCCTCTTGCATACAACGAATATAGAATCAACGTTTACGAGAGGAAGGAGGTGAATATTGCTTAAGAGCACCGGTATCGCGACTGGGGTTGCTGTAGCAAGATTATATTGCCTGCCATGGTCTATTTCGCTAAAAGCATTTTTGAATCGCTAATAATCCCCCTCTCTCTCTCTCTCTCTCTCTCCCTATCCTTTCATTTCTGGTAGTCTCTTAGACCCATGTCTTCAAGCGCTTATAAATGATGCATTTATTATTATTATTGTTACTATAATTATTATTGCTATTACTACTACTACTACTACTACTACTACTACTACTACTACTACAACAACTACTACTACTACTTACTACTACTACTACTACTACTACTAGTACTACTACCTTTACTACCTTTGAAACTGCCCTGAGTTAGTTGATGTGTTTCAAAGTAGTTAATTTGCTATCGTGGTTTAAGTTAACATCTTGTGTTAACACGGCTCCAAGTGACCTGAAGGTGGACAGGAGGCGATCGACTGCGCAGACGCGCCCTTGGTTTCGATATAATCTCGCACCGTGAAATGTTTATCGCACAGCCCAATACATGAATATACCATGCATCTACAGCCATGCAGTCAAAATGGACGTAGGACGCATAGCGATGAAGTCGTGCTTGAAAGCATCTTTATTGATTGAAAGCATTTATAGATGCAGTCGTTCTTCATACACATGGTGAAGCTATATCTGCCATCGTTGAGCGATTCGTGTAAGTAACCTGTCCATTGTATCCGAACTGATTGGGATGGGATGACTGTGTAAACTGTGCTTCAACTTGATGAGATGTCACCTGTTTCATTTCATTGTGTCTCGCATTTGTTAACGATTCAGATTTAAAAGAAAAATACACAGATTTACCTACTTGTATTGAGTGAATCGAGGTTTTGCGTTTAAATATATAGACTCTGAAGAAGGGGGCGAATTCTCTCAAACTGTTACGTTTAATATATTCTTGCTTTGCATTTCATGCATGAAATAATTATTATAATGCATTGATTTATTTTCCTCTTGCATTAAGCGAATACTATAGAATCGACGTTAACGAGATGAAGACGGCGAAAATTGCTTTAGTATATAGCACAGGCTGTTGTCTATATCGTTGTGTATAAACCATTTGATCTAATATCCATTTGGTCCAATACAATTTGGTCTACCACCCATGTGGTCTAATAATCATTTCGTTCTCTTATCATTGGTCTAATGACCATTTGGTCAAATCTATATTTTGTTTCATTATCCTCGAATGAATATGAGGCTATTTTTTATAGAATGGTTTAAGATCAATAACTGTTTTCATTTGTATTAAATAATTGAACAGTCTGTGCATCTATTAAAAAATTTCTATATGATATGTGGATTATGGTCTATTGCTCATTTAGTCTAATTGCCAATTGGTCTAATTTCCAGTTGGTTTTATATTCATTATTTGTATATTAAACATTTGGTATATAATGCTGGTCCAATTTCCTCTAAACTTTAGGTTTCAAACGAGATAACTATTTATCTTTCATAATGATATATATGCCTACTTAATCACCATGAATTATTGACCTAATACATCCAGGTTAATTGATGTGTTTGGGTTTATCATCATTATGCCATGACTATGAGGCCATACCTGCATATATACAGGGAGGTGGGAGTTCACCTCCCTGATATATAGTAATACTCCATGCAGCGACAACATTGTGAGTTTCTTGCGCTTCGGCTCGATTGAGTGCTGTCTATCTACTCACTGAACGTATTACAAGGCAATCGAACTCTTGTAATAAGGTCATTAGCATGAAGCAGAACAATAAACTCAACAGAATGGCGAAAGTTTGATATAAATCAGACCAATAATATGAAAGTTATGAATATTTGAGATAATAGTCTGTGGTAATCTTTGGTTTGGTCAGTGGATTGTAACGTAGTCGCGGATAACTCTCCCGTTTGCCATGTATTTACAAAATATCATTGGATTTCTGTTTTTCTCTTATGTTCCTTCTCTTTAGGGGCACGACTCAAAATTGATAAAGGATAGCCTTTTTTCAAATGTCCTATAAAGAGAATAGATCCTTCTTAGTCATACTTAAAAAAAAGGCATTTTGTGTGTTGGAACCATGGGAAAGTTGTCCGCCACTACATCACAGAGACAATACCGATTTAGCCAATTTGAAGAGCCCACATATATATAGTGATTGCAACTTTAAACAAGTCATAACTTTATCATTGTGTGCAAGATTTCATTTAAACTTTCACCAGTCTACTTCTCTGCTTTTTCTGTTGGCCTCTAGCGTAGTTTGCTAGCGAGGTTGGATTTCCCTTTAACCAGGAAGATCTTCCTGCTTTAACCTGCATGAATTGCATTATCAATATCACTTTGTTTTTTCTATTCTAAAAATGGACATAATGGAAAAACAGAATATCCGTATCTAATACCGGCATGACGGACATCTGTAGTGAAGCCATTATGCATCCTGTAAAAGATCGGTCGTTAAAGCATTATTTTCATGTGCAGTAGTCAATAGTCTTTTACAAAATATCTTCAGGTAACATCGTACTATTTACTTCCAAAAAATATAAAATTCAGAATTGGTATCTCCAATTTAAGATTAAAGGCATCGTTTCACAAAGTTAAATCTGAGATGAATGGCCCTACGTGTTTTCAGTGTCTGTGATATGGTGTAATATTGAAGCCCTAAAAAAATTGCGCTTCAAAATGATCATGAAGGGCCTCAAAAATTTAAAAATCTTTGAGTGACGGTTTTACCATACTCATTTTCCCTAGTAGACTGTAGTGTTATAAAAACCGTTAGGAAAACGAAAATGAAATTTCGATATCCAATCATAAATATCTTGATAATCAGACAGGCGATCGGCTTGTAAAAGTCATGGGATTCCTGACTGACCTAAAGGATTATAATTATGATTGCAACATGAGCTAAATCCAGGATTCTGTTTCAGAATCGGAGGCAATGTTATCGAGTCATTTTAATATATCGATGCATTTACAATACGCATTGAGAAGAAATGCAGTATTTATATACTTTTCTATACGATTACACGTATACCATATAAATATTTTTGTTTATATGAGAGCTTCACTTGAAGATTTCCCTTTTTGTTTTGTCTTGTATGGGGTTTGATGGATTCTGCTTCAAAGCCCATGCACCATCCCAAACGATGTGCAAATTGACCACGGTATTCGTTACTATTAATGATATTTCCATTGGTAGTGAAGCTCACATAATTATATTATGAGGATATGTAGTACGAAACTCAAATTATGCTTATTCTGTAATATGTAAACTTTAAATTCTGTAAATAAGAATACATGTATAACAATTTTGGTATCCCAAATATTAATCTGTATGATGCCCAAATCTTCTCCCTATATATTTTGTTTTACCACTGGCAGCCTTGAATGAATATGAGGTTATTTTGCATAGAATGGTTTTAAGATCAATAACTGTTTTCATTTGTATTAAAGGGATCCGGTAACTTTGTCTCAGATTCTGAAACAAAATCCTGGATTTAGCTCATGCTGCAATGATAATTATAAACATTTACGTCAGTCAGGAACCCCATGACTTTTACAAGCCGATCGCCTGTCTGCTATCAAGATATTTTATGATTGAAAATCGAAACTAAATTTTGCGTTTTCCTAACGGTTTTCATAACACTACAGTCTATTGGGAAAAACGAGTATGGTAAAACCGGTCACTCAAAGATTTTTACTTTTTTGAGGCACTTCTTGATCATTTTGAAGCGCAATTTTTTTAGGGCTTCAATTTTATACCATATCACAGACACTGATAACACGCAGGGCCGTGCATCTCAGATTTAACATTGTTAAACGATGCCTTTAAATAATTGAACAGTCTGTGGGTCTATATGAAAAAAAGTGCAATCTGAAGTGTATTTTTCTGAAAGAATACACATGGCGAAGATACCGTACAATATGTTTGTATATATCTACTTCTTCTGAAATAATTTTTGTTGTATTCCATTATAATTGTTATTATTACGAAAGGTTAAAATAGGGCATCATGGAAGATTACCGCTGTTGGTGGAATTGTGCTACACTGTTTAAATATCAGAAATAAATAATATCAGGAAACCATCGTATTTTGAGGGAAAAGGGGGAACCCCCCAACAAAATTCCTACAGAAAAACAATCTCTTCTTATTTCTTTTTGAGACAATTTAAAAGGAAGATAACTAGTGAGATTTCATTTGTATCTGCAATTATTATCGAAAAAAATTATAAGGCATGCATACAAGTCAAAGACACATAATATTACTTTACAAAAAGGAAAGAAGGAAAGAGAGACAGAGGAAAGAGAATAGGACAAGAACAAGTAAAGAGGAAGGGAAAGGGTAAAAAGCAGGAAGGGAAAGAGATTCATTTTTACTATATCGTGACGCATTTGCCGACATATTTTTTTAGGGGGTCACTCCTCCCCTTCCCCCCTAGCGACGTCGTGGGATAGCCCGTCCTTTGTTAATGGACGACATGCATATTAGACTGAATGAATAGTAGCCGAAATGATAAGTAGCCAAACTGATATTTAGACGAAGTGGTCATTAGACGAAATGCTAATTAGACATTGTGGTTAATAGACTAAATCGTTATTAGACGAATTGGCAAGTGGACAAAGTGATTTATAGACCAAGTAGTCGATAGACGAAATGGACACTTGTTTAAAGACCAACTGGGAATTAACTGGGAATTAGCCTTGACGGCTAGATGACTACATGCTAGTAGACGTTACGGTTATGAGACTAAATGGTAATAGACCAAATGAATATTAGCCTAAATGTTCTTTAGACCAAATGATAAGTAAAAAGGAAATAATTATTAGACTTTATAGCCTTGTAGAAAGGAAATCGGTCGTACACTAAATGGTTATAGACTAAGAGGTCATTGGACGAAATGCTAATTAGAGATCGTGTTTATTAGACGAGTTGGCAAGTGGACAAAGTGGGTTGTAGACGAAATGATTATTAGAGCTTATATGGACAGTAGACGAAATGGGCATCTTTGGGTTGATTTTTGTTGTTGAAAGCCATTGAATTCTTGTTTGTTTTACATTGAATTCAATTGCTTTCACATCATGAATTCCTTACTTTTGACTTTTGAGTTGTCTTTGACCATGTACTGCTGTAAGGAGAATCACCCAACGTTTTTCTTTTTGCCCTGGGTTATGGGGAAACGAATGAATAGACAGGATAGACAGGCGATGTTTTAAAAGGCTTCCGACACAAATTTATAATTCATTATGGACAGCCCCAATAAAAAAATGCCGTTTTTATGACCTAGCAACCCATCGCCCCCTCTCAACGGCGATATCATATCTCCATGACGCAGTCAGGAACATGTTGTTGGTAGGTTTTGAAACAGTTGATTTAACCCGATGATGTTGCTGGGAAGGAACGAGTGAAAAAAACAAACAGCCTTTTCAGTCTTTCTTCTTCCGGTCAATTTAATTAGATTCCGTTTTATTTGTTATTCTTTGGTTTATTCGGTTTTACTAGTTATGTTTTGTTTCTCTTGTCTTTTTTACTTGAAGCAATCTACCATTTGTCTCTGGTTTCACCAGTTTCATTTTATCTCGTTTTGTCGCTACATAATTATGTTGTTCCCACAGCGTGATACAAGTCACTGTTGAGCACGTACAGTCATGGTGATCGTTGATTACAAGGAGCTCCTTGTCAATGATAATTAATCTTTTTCGGAGCTATGCGCGAAATACAAGTCTGCCACAGAAATTTCCCAGTTCCCTCTAGACAGACATATTTTAGCATTCATTACGTAATTATTCTCAACACAGATTTAAAAGTACCTATTGTTTGTGCGGATGGGCACTCATTGCAAACCGGCGAATGTACGAGTTTGCTATGGTGGTACATAAGAGGTTCGAGAGATTACATCCGGATTACATTTGCGATTGATATCAGTTGCAAATATGTACATAAGAGATAAGAGACTACATGTGAATGATTGAGGGAATTGCAATTGATTTGGATCAATCGCAAACATTCGCAACTCTTTATAAGGCGGGGCCTAAGCGTCTTCCGCAAATAATTTTATAATGTTTGAGGAAATTGAGTATTTATGACAGTTCCTCATTTCGTTTTTGAAAATGACAATTGTTATATATATATTTGTATTGTAGTCTTATATTATTATTGTTATCGAAAAACTGTGTACTTACATGAATGCAGAAGAAAACCAAATCAAATCAAATCAAAGGTCAGGAGGTGTGCATTTGCACCTACAATTATTATACGAAACATGGAACAGAGTGGATGACGAAAAATCACAGAAAGCTATAGCAAAATAAAGAGAAGATAAAATGCCCGTTGAGCACCAGAAGAGCGTTAACGTGGTGTAATTATGAAGAAAATATTACGACCTTTCTAACACTCGCCGCTCAGCAGTGTAAGTAAAGTGTTTACGACAATAGTGGTCTCGTAATTGAAAATCGAAAAGAACTTGAGGCAACCGGGGCCGAAACTGTTGGTGTCGTGGGTCATCAATCTCGTGAAACCCCATGAAAAGTTGCCAGTAACTCCATGAGGCAGACATATAGCCCATCGTATCTTGTGGCTTGCTAGTCTCTTGGGCTATTGCTTGTGCAGATTGTCGTCAAAAGTGTATAAAGCTATATTTTGGTATTTTTAGGGAACAGAACAGGTTTGACGACTAATCAATAGTACCTTAATTTACTGATACATTTAATGATAAATTGTGAGCTCGTAATACCCAATTGGTGTGCTAATTAAATATTGTTCAGAATTTTAATTGTCAAAATAATGTACATGGGTGTTTGGAAAGTATGCTACAACGCTATATATTTCGATTATTCATATATTTTCAAATTTTTCAAATATTTTCACATTTTCAAATATATTGTTGGACCTCTCGATCATGCGTTTGATAAAGCTTACGAGGATCTAGTCTTGTATATAAAATATATACAACACATTTACATGAACTGTGTACTTGATTATACAATTAATGATTTTTATATGATGATAATGTATGGGTATATGAATAAATCTAATCAAATCAAATTAAATCAAATCAAATCAAATCGAATTACATCAAATCAAATGTCAAATCATATATTTTAAACCCCGCATTAGCCCTGACTGGTCAGTCTAGCCTTCGCTCAGAATGATATACATGTATTCTATTCGTTTGACCTTACTTGTTCACTCAATCACGTATGTACACAAACTTAGTTACTGAATTAACCTCTGTTTAAATTTACAGAGTGGACAACTACCCGGATATTGTCCACCGATTGTAAAGTCAATACTGCTGCATGACTTCCTGGGAGGGTGGGGGGTGGAGGTGACAGTTAAGGCTTCATGAAGTTGTAGAATTTTGGGGCTTTATATTGGAAATGCAAAAGGATGGTATAAAAAAATTGTATACAGTTTTTAAAAAAAAGGTCATAACCGTCACATTGTCCGAATAAATATTCCTGATAGGCCTATTTGTTATGTTGCGCATCAGTTACAGCTAGGATAATTGCCAATCTATACTTTTCTACTTCAGGTCATTCATTGTTATTTCGATAAGAGTGATAGTAAACATCATTTCAGTGTCTCGATACAGCATGAATACACCAGGAAATCAGAAATACACCAGAGACTTTCTGGAATCCATTTCCTGAAGGGCAATTTTAATACCCTGTTGTATATCGCTTAGATATCTTGGATTACGTAATACTTCCTGGTGGTATTAATGGTCGCACATTACAATAGGTGACGGACAAAGGCTACTTTTAAAAAAAGTTTAAATTTCCAGGCAAAGTTAAACAAAATAAAAATGTATACAGACAAAGGATGCAAGAAATATCACCGACCTGTGCCCGAGGATAGCCCCAAGGAAATTAACTAATGTGAAGTAGGTTCTCCTCACAAGTCGGTGGACATAGCAACAACTAATAATATAAATTATGTGTTTTATATATAAATTCTGACTCCTGTCATCCACGCCACCACACAACAAGAAATATATTATGGTCGAGTGGTGACGTCGCCGGACTGTCGATCACAAGGTCCGCGGTTCGAGTCTCGCCGAGGCACTAATGTCCTTTGGCAAAACATTGATCTACATTTGCCACACTCAACCCAGGTGATGTAAATGGGTACCTGGCAGGAATTAATTCCTTGAAATGCTAGAGCGCCGTAATGGCAGCACAGCTAAAGCCGGGGTAATCTTCAAGTTTGGAAGCGCTTAGAGACTTAATTGTAATTCGCGCTGTATAAAAGCTGTGTATTATTATTATAAATATGGCTAGAAAACATTGTAAAATGGTATCGAATAAAGAAGTGACAGAAAGAAGGTTAAAATAATTCGAATCCATGCTCATGCTTTGGAAATATCCCCAAAATCTTTTCAGTGTAAGTATATAAATGGCACGTAATAAAGAACAACATGTTTTGAGACAAACAAATCAAGAACACAAAATAGTTTACGTATCTACATACAATCCCAATAACGGGAATTATTAACCGTATCAGACATCTGAGCAGGGCAATTTTCAAATGTTATTGCCCTCGAAGTTTAATTGATAAGCCAACAAAACTACGGGCGAAAACAATATTATTGACCGCTCAGCAAAGTCAATGGGATTTTGTGTGTAATGTGTAATAATAATACACAGTTAACCAATGAACAAATATTATTGCCCGATCAGAAAAGTCAATGGCAAAATGCCTGTTAAACTAGCAGCCAATAATGTAGAGCCAGCATCCGGGTATTTTGCAATTTTCATTGCGCATGTTTTACGCGTATGAGAACCTGCGCATTTTGCGCGCACTCTATTGTGACGTAATAATCACACCCAAGGCACACTGTTTGCAGTGTATCGAAAATTTCGTCAAGCACTGGAACAGTGCTGCATAGTTTGACGATTTTTTTTGCAACTTTTCATGCTAGGAAACCCTGTGCAGTGTAGGCTACTGTATTTTACATGATTTAAGAGTATACGATATTAAAAGTTTTCTGTTTGCTCTAGATATCTGATGTGGTTAATAATAGTAATATTGACTGCCTAATTCAGGGCAATACGACTTGTCATATAATTATCACCCTCACCTTCGGTTCGGGCGATTTATGTCGTATTGCCCTGAAGGCAGTCAATATTACTTAATTGTTCAAATACTTTCAAACAAAAGTTTTCCCTTTTAACTAAATATTCTCATCTTTAAAACATATTTAGGAAAACAAAATG
Source organism: Mesocentrotus franciscanus (assembly GCA_037976565.1). Taxonomy (NCBI): domain Eukaryota; kingdom Metazoa; phylum Echinodermata; class Echinoidea; order Camarodonta; family Strongylocentrotidae; genus Mesocentrotus; species Mesocentrotus franciscanus. The sequence goes on along the minus strand of CP137674.1, from coordinate 19,062,232 downwards.
CCTCGTTTGAACAGAGATAAGGGGGAAACTAACAAATAATTCTATAAATATAAAAGGTGTAAAATGTGCCGATATATGCCCAGTTGCCCACCACTGATACAATTATTTTTAACCGTAATCAGAATTTAAAAAAAAGCGTTCAAAGTAAAAGATGTTTATGCACATCTAGAAACTCGCTTTCTGGTCTAAAATTGTAATGGTTGTGCAATACATCGGAGAGACAGGAGATATTTTAAGGAACAGACTGATTACAATCCATCGTCAACACATAAGAGATAGAAACATATCAAATCATTGATGTGAGTAAACATATATCACGATGTGCAAATGGAATAAATCCAGAATTGATTGTCATACTTTTCATGAAATGAGAACAAAAGATGAAACTTAACGTAAGATTTATTTCAGCCAGAGCTGAACAAGTCTTAGTTCAACATAAAGAATGATACGGTATTGATATGAATCTGTAAGTAATTTCGCTGATATAGCAAAAACACATTAATGCATAATGAAGTACGAATGGAGATAGAGATTTACATGATATGATTTTGACTACGATTTAACAATACATAATGGCAATTCGGTTTGAATTAACCATCTATGATGTAACAATATAACAATAATAAGAAAGTCTATGATGTAACAATGTAACAATGTAATAAGAAAATTCTGTTGCACAGCAACGCGCCATTTCAGCGCAATGCGCTTGTACGCATTGTTTGTATGTCTGTATTTTGTTGCATGTTATATTTGTTTGTAATTTGTAATTTTGAATTCACTTTCTGAAAAAATAAGATTAAAACCGGACATAGTGAAGAACCGGTCATAGTGAACAACTGAACTCTCAAAGATTTTCATTTCAATTGTTTTGATTATTATTTGAATATTGCCGTGGCAAAGGATTATGCAAATTTAATTATTTGTTCTATTAACTTTCATCCGCCATGAAGGGATAAATTCCAGTGAGAAGACTTCCTTATCGCGAATTTTAATGGCTGGTAACCAGTGGTTAGGGAGATTACAATTAAATATATTTGTAAACTATGCTTATATTTTATGTATGCCTATAAGGTCTCTTGCCTCGTAATTTTCCAAAATTCTTTGCGATCCTGCTTGATGAAGTCTTAAGGTATAATGTATTGTTCTTAGTTTTCGTAGGATAATCAATATATTTTGCTTTGAAAATTTGATTACTTGTTAAACTATGAATTTTACCTTTTTATTCAATTTTAATCATTTATTTATTCATTCATTCATTTAATTATATTAATTTGTTAATTATGTTATTCATTGTATTCTGTTTTGTTAATAGCATGTTTAATAATATTTGTTCATTTATTCATCTATTCATCTATCAAGGCATACCCTGATACTTTGACAAAATGAGTACACGACTCAAATATCAACCTCAGGATCATTATCTTCCCATTTTCTATACGAATTGTCTCATACAGCTTTTTACGACGCATGATGTCTAGTATTGGCGGCCTTAGTAGGAAAAGGCTCTTCTGCTACCTCCTCGTTCTGGCCTCCTCGGCGATGTGCTTCGTCATTGTGACGTCACCGATTCCCCTTCTTAGATCGGACACGTACCTGCGGCATGCATACTACACACCTACCAACTTCCTGCTCGGGGGAGAATGGCATCACAATCTATCGACGGGGGGAAAAGCAGAGCAAACCAACTGGTACGATTACAAAGACTTTAAAAAACGAAAGAAAAGCACAGTGTTCAAAAAGGCATGCTGTATATGAATTGAGAGAAAGAGAGAGAGAGATACAGCTAGGGAGAGAGAGGGAGAGATAGAGGGTGAGAGACAGAGAGAAGGAGGGAGAGAGAGAGGGAGAGAAAAGGAGGGAGAGAGATAGAGAGAGGAAGAGAAGCAGAGAGAGGGAGAGAGAGAGAGAGAGAGAGAGAAGGAGGGAGAAAAGGGGAAAGGGAGGGAGGAACGGGGAGAGAGAGAGGGAGAGAGAGAGAGAGAGAGATCCGTGGTGGATATGTGTGCTTTTAAAATATCTATTATTATTATTAATATTATTATTGTTATTGTTCTTATATTTGTTATTATTATTATTGTTGTTGTTATTGTTATTATTATTATTTTCGTTATTATTATTACAGCTCATGCTCAAAGGACTTTGTATTATATGATGCCGATTACGATGATGGACAGACCGGTGCACAAAACGTCATTTTAAAGAACCGCACTACATCTAATAATTCGCCAGTGAGTCACCGACTTATTCCAAAAAAAGGAAAAACCATGTAAGTACGACATAATTACATGTATATAGCTTTGGTTTACTTACCCTAAAAGCCTAACAATAAAAAAGATGTTGTATTGCCCTTTATGTGCCAGAACCTGGGTCGGTCGGTCGAATTAAAAAAAAAAAAAAATCCCCCCTCAAAACAACGACCTTCGCCCCCAAAAAACTCAAAACCGGGAACGTCGCCCAAATCTCGCTGGTTTCTAGCTGGTGCAGTGCATGGTATATACACGTACACGAGGCCGGGGTCTACTTGTTTACGCTAGCAGGATTTCGAAACTAGGGCAGAAGACGAGTGAGAATTTGGGAATAATTTGATAATTTTATGCATTTATATCCTATTCAAACAAACAATTTTTTTGTTATTCATTAAACATTTTTTCTCTAAAAAACGGTAAAAAACAAACTTTATTAAAAAGCCGATCGTAGATCTTGAGATTTTTGGGTCGGTCGCAAAGGGCAATACAACATCTTTTTTTTAACGCCTAATGTAGTACATTGTATGACCGGTGTCTGCATGCAGTTCATCCCCGCTGTACTCGGTCTGTATTACCAACTAGAAAGAAAACTAATTTTAAAGGCATGGTATTCTAGTGACACGGCTTCAGATTGACGTGTTCTATCATCTGCTGCTTACAATGCTCAGATGTGTCGACAGCTATGTCCAACAATGCATCACCAACCGATGACGCGCGCGTGATGATGCTGGGATACAGGAAACGGAAATCGATCTATGTACGGAAAGATGCTGGCGCAGTTGCAAATACATTACAGCAGTGGCAGCGATGTCGGTAAAATACCTTGTCTTTAATATGCATTTTTTTTAAAACCACTGTTGGGAGTCTTAACTTTAAACCCTTAGGCTTTGTCCTTGAGGAAAATATTTGTTTGGCTTGAATAATTGAAACAAATACTTTTATTTCCTGCAAAGAAAATTCGGTTTATCATGAATATCTTAGATGCGTCATAATGGCCAAAGAGGGCAAGACGACATATTGGGGGATGTTGTTACCTAAACAGTTACCAATTGGAAGTATTGGGTCATACTGACCCGCCCAATTCAATGTCACCAAGCTTTGTTTGGGGTTGAACTTCACCTCTGCGTTTAGGTGCCTCTTGTTATACTCTGTTTCCTATTACAATAACAAATCTATTTCACAATTTTGAATCACTATCGCTGGACAAAAATGGTTATGTGAGGCGTACAATAAGTACAGCATATGGACAAACGTGATGCCTTACCAGCCAACTAGCAAACGATATGAAGATACTTGTCATGCTTTTTCACTTAACCGGTGTTTCAACTTGAAAGAACATACTTTTTTTAAAAATTCAATCAATGGGTATTTGTAATGTTTATCACATAAATATGTATTTGGAAATAAAGTGTGATTCGGTACAGTTTGATTCTATATTATGTTTATTATTAAAAAGAACATCTTCGTATTTTGTAGCGAATTGAGTTGTAAAGTTTTGCCTAATAAGCAAAAAATGCTAAGTTTTTTCTTTTGTTTATTAACAAAAACTGAAGATAAATTAAATTAGAACATGCAAATGACCTAGAATGTTTGCCAAAAAATTACAGAAAAACAAAAAGCAAGAGCTGGAGTATCCTTAACACGCAACTATCATTGTAATAATCTTGACATCTTTCCACCTTAAGCATGTGAAGCGATTATTTCTCGTATGTCGAAGTGATTTATTGAAAGCAATGGAATAAAAGCTTGAATCAAAATTTAAGATTTGTTTCATTAAACAGTATTTATATGCCTTTATACAAAGTTTCAGGCTTTAATCGAAACCTTATTTTGTAAATTTGATCCTGTGTAGCTGAGACAACAAGTCCAGGTAGATTATATAGGGCGTATATTTACTTTTAATTTAATAAAGGCCGTAAATATACTGCAAACAGTGAAACACACTGGAAAAATACCGTTAATTGAGTAAAATAATTTCATCTCATGTGCTATGTGTAACGTCCACATTACCAGTATCCCTCTAAATGACTGTCTGTAAAAAACGAATAAATAATACCGAGATTAGTCTATTTCAGGATTTGTAATCAATTACGAAAATGACCTATTGCATAATACTCTGCAACCGCTCTATCATGATTTTTGTTTCCTTCACTTTCACGTAGTATGAATAATTCTTTGACGGGCCATTTGTGGAACTTTAAAGAGGAGGGTGATCAGCAGCTTTATCTCTTCGAGAACTTGCTCAGGCAAAAATGGATGGCAAACCTGACCATGACAACAATTTTGAGGTACGCATTGTGATACTATTGCATTATACTCATAGTCCACTGCCTAGACTGTTCTCTATTCATAGACTCTATTCGTACGTCTTGGCGACGTACGCGCCCGCTCACACACTAGCTATTAGGCCTTTAAAAAAAAAGATGCTGTATTGCCCTTTAGGTGCCAAAACAATTGGGTCGGTCGGTCGGATTTTTATTTTCTTTTCTTAAATCTTTTTTTTTTTCCCCTCTTTGGGCTGATATTTTTCAGTTTTGAATGCTTTAATACATATTTTTTCTAAAAATCGGTAAAAAAAAAAACTTTTTAAAAAAGCCGACCGTAGATTTCAAGATTTTGGGGTCGGTCACAAAGGGCAATACAACATCTTTTTTTTTACGCCTTATGTACAACAGAATTACGCGCGAATTTACGGGTAGGTGAATTCGTGGGGAGAGTGCTCGCACGCACGCAAAGGTAAAATATTTAAAACGACCAGAATCTGGTCTATATACAAGGACGTCATGGAAGACCATGTAATATGCAAATTAGAGTTGTTTACCTCCTCGAATGTAACTTCATCAATACTAATGATAATAATAATAATAATAATAATAATAATAATAATAATAATAATAATAATAATAATAATAATAATAATAATAATAATAATAATAATAATGATTTATGTAATTATTTATTAATATTATAATGTATTTAACACGATCGCAATTACTTTCAAAAAATCAACCTTAAGCAATTCCAATGGCCTTGTACGCCACCTTTTGAAATGTGTGAAAGTTACAACACATCCCAACATGATTTCTATGGGGCAATAGGGAATTGAAATTGCTCTTTAGTTGATACTTCGAAAGTAGTGACGACCGTGTTAAATACATTTGTGCTTCCCAAAGCTGCCTGGAAGGAAAACAAAAATCACTTTGACCATCAAATCTCTACTCATTTTGACCATTCCGAAACCTCGCATTTCCATGTACATTTCCATGTACTACAATCATTCTTTATCAGATGCCCAACAGCTTCTTTTACAATTAAATCGCGTTACCGGTTCTCGACTTCATCTTTATGTTAACATTAAACAGTATATGCGTGTTTTGATTTCTACCATCTGTGGAATAATTGTAATATGCAAGAACCGTTTGTTGCCTTTTGCAGCCTTAGAATCAGCTGTACCCCCTGACAATCTGACATTATACACGATTATGCCGATGAGCAGTGTGCGCTATTTTTATATCCCGATGTCGTTTTTTGCGGGCGGGTGTAAAAGTATAGTGAGAACAATGAAATACACACAACATATGATTATTATCATCATTATGTATACTGTTTGGCTCGCTTTGCTAAATAGCGTGAGACCTATAGACGCAGCGCCGGGGCGTGCCTATAGATAACTGGAGAAAAAAAATCAATATACTCTGCATCCATTACGACCTCGATATACAGACAACGCGATGATATGGTAAAGAACAAGATTCAGTCATCCACTTCAACATCCAAATTAGAAAAAAGATGGCCTGGAAAAAGATACATGTGTAAAGAATGACATCATAAACTATTGAGAAGGTAATCAAATCCAGCCTGGCTTGTAACTTTTTTTGCAAGTTTCTGGCTCTAGGGAATTGGAGGCGAGGTATTTCGCCATTATCCCTTCTTGTACACCTTATTGTTTTCATATATTATTATGATAATGACGCAAACTCATAAATAGGCTATTGCAATGTTTATGGAGCATAGGAAAGCAATGTGATTTCGTATTCATAATTCGGTGAAACTATTATATCTTAATTGAAATTGAAATGGTTTATTAATAGAATATCATCGCCGCCAAAGGCCTAATGGCGATTTTTTTTTGGTGACAGATTAAAAAGAAAAAAAATATATACAATCATGACAATCATAACAAATAGTTATAAAGGTATCGAACTAGACATTGGGGGAGTTGGGTAAAATATGATGTTGTTGTACATGCAGTTGAGGTGAAAAATATATAGGTGTAGATATGAAATTAATTTGGTTCACTTTTTAATCCCAAATCATATTTGTACCCTGGGTTTAAAGATAGACCGATATAATAAAATACAGCTATACGACTTTAAAAATGCAGGAAATAACAGCATAATGTGTAACTGTTTGATGCATTATTAAACAGTGTTTTCTCTGTGTACGTTAAACCAGTAAGTAGAAGTCCAGATTAAATTAGGGTCGAAAATCAACGGATGTCTAATGAGTTGCAAATCACGCAAGATAAGAGATATTAGGATTTTATGCGCGACATTTTCTTTTACTTTTGGAAGTAAGTATTTGTCCCAGTAAGTATTTATTCCTAGAAGCCAATTAGTTCTGTATCCGTATACCAACACACTGCACTGCATTGTCATTTTGTTGTGTTTGTAAGCACAGTGTAGTAAACCTGATGTGCTTTTAAATGGTCAGATAATTATTTACAGGTACCTCAAACCTTTGGTTACGTGCCATTTTTACGAAGATTTATAATTCCGGATGTTTGTTTTTCCCAAAGGTTCTTGATTCCGAATGTTCATTACTCCGAAGATTCATAATTCCAATAATGAAACAGGGTTCAAACTTCCGAAGATTCAAAATCCAGAAGATATTTTAAAAAAGGGTTCATTATTCTGAACGTTTATAATTGTGATGAATAAGTGAAAACCCTGTATCCTTTCCGGCATTAAGCAGCCTCGGAAGAAGAAACCCCTTTCCACTTTCAGAATTATGAAAATACAGATATGTTAGATAGGTCTATGTGTTTATTATTCAGCATATCCCCATAGGCCATTATTCCACCAATTCATTACAACCCGATACTGGGTCTAAAATTACGTTGAACAAAAAGAAAGTTAGATCTCTGACTAACTTCCTTTGTTCAACCCGATTTTGAATAAAAGCTTAAACACTGCGTCGGTTTTAAGACTCAGTAGAATACGGGCCTACAGTCTTTGCAATCAGCACAACGATCAATACCGCATGAATTTATTATACACACAATTATTGTAGGCACGTGGGTTTTATTTTTTTTTTACAGTTTATGTACTTATCTTATTGGCATAATAAATATGAAATATGGCATGTGCATGTCATTTGATATCTCGTCTACCTCTCGCTACCAAGGCAACAGGTGTGACTGTTATTTTCTTTACCATATTAATACTTGAGCACATGTTGGAGAAAACAAATATTCAAATTGGATTCGCTTGAAAATAAGCATACGACTCCAGACTTCATGTTTCATAAAGCAAGTTAGTCCAGCATCTGGCCGATTTAATTTTTAATAGAGAAAACAAATATTCAAATTGGATTCGCTTGAAAATAAGCATACGACTCCAGACTTCATGTTTCATAAAGCAAGTTAGTCCAGCATCTGGCCGATTTAATTGTTAATAGTCCCCACCCCCGCAATCTCCCTCTATACTTGCTGAAAGCCGAGGATGACGTGATCCTCGAATGTCTATACGCCCGTCTGTAATAGGCTGGGCGTACGAGTTTGTTAATAACGCCATCTTCGGCGGCTTGCAGCAAGTGTAGTGAGTATTATAGAGATATAAAATATAAGAACCAGCCAGATTCTGGAATAAGAGTAACTAGGTATAGTTGATGGATTTGTTCCTTGTAAATGTGTAATATGCACATTGAATGAAGCAACCTACAATGTAAACCAAATTGCAACTGTAATACATGTATATAAAGTCTGCTCAAGGAAGTAAGTTATTAAAGAGACAGCCAACCCTAATAGAAAACTACTCTTAAAGTGACTCGGTAACATTGCCTCAGATTCTGAAACAAAATCCTGGATTTAGCTCACGCTGCCATCATAATTATAAACCTTTAGGTCAGTCAGGAATCCCATGACATTTACAAGCCGATCGCCTGTCTGATTATCAAGATATTTATGACTGGAAATCGAAATGTCATTTTTCGTTTCCCTAACGGTTTTTATAACACTACAGTCTATTAGGTAAAATGAGTATGGTAAAACCGGTCACTCAAAGATTTTTACTTTTTTGAGGCACTTCATGATCATTTTGAAGCGCAATATTTTTAGGGCTTCAATATTACACCATATTACAGACACTGATAACACGTAGGGCCATGCATCTCAGATTTAACATTGTTAAGACTCGGTAACATTGTTGAAGGTTGATGAAAAAACTGAACTGAACTGTTAGTTATTATATTCCTTTTACTGTACTAACTCTCTAACATGCAAAAAATCCTGAAAAAATTCTCAAACCACAAAGATATCTATGGTTTACTTTAAAGGGGTCACTGTGCAACACCCTCTAACAGTAAATTCTCCCAACCATTTTGAATTTTCCCAACCGTTTTTCCTTGAAAATAAGACATAAGACAGGCTTTTAAATATCTTTCAACACTTAAATGTCTGGAATGGTATATAGAGCCTATTCATTGCTTTGTGATGATTTACATTCACCTAAAATGTAATTAAATTGTAATAATACAGTTGGGAGAATTAAGGAATCGATCAGATCAGTTTTACCCAATTTGTATCATTAATCATTTTGTAATCAGTAAACGTATGGGAACTTCAATTCAAAAAAGGTTGGGAGAATTTACTGTTAAAGGGTGTCGCACAGTCACGCCTTCAAAGAAAACCATAAATATCTTTGTGGTTTGAGAAGTTTTCCAGGATTTTTCGCCTTTTAGAGGGTTAGTATTTACAGTGGAAGGAATATAAAAAGTAACATTTTATACACATATTACGCAGTTTTTTCATCAACCTTCAACAATGTTACCGAGTCACTTTAAGGAAAGTGGATTCCTAAAAAGTTAATCGTTATATTCTGATGTTTAAAAAAAAAAACCTTTGTGAACGTTTCAATGCAAAACAATATTCAAATAAATCGGGATTCATATCATACTCAATTTAGACCCAGTGCGTTCAGCCATTTTTGTTGTTGTTGTTGGGGGATGGCGTCGCGGGTGTGGGGGCGCATTCGTACTCAATTCATATCCAGTGGCGTAGCATGGGTTCAACCATTTAAGGGGGCACAGAATGATGTGGGCAGGGGTCATCGGTATTACGAGGATTTGGCATTTGAGTGAGGGGTTGATACAGTGGTATATGCCTTCAATTATCTACAGTTTCCCAGCAAGGGGGCAGGAGGGGAGATGCATAATATAAATCTGCTGTGTATGTTATACTTTTTCCCTCCCCCTTTCTTCTCTCTCTCTCTCTCTTACTCTCTCTTTCTTACTCTCTCTCTTTCTCTCTTTTGCTCTTTCTCTCTGTCTTTGTCTCTGTCTCTCCCCCTATTTTGTGTGTGTGTTTTGTTCTCTCTCCTTTTTTCTTTCCGCCCTTCGACGTGCCCCGTATCTCTGCGTAGCCCAATGCTTATACCATTTCTATGGGCGCAATATCCGGATCAGCTGGAATCGAAATCCATTCAATATCATGATGGATTCGTGCATATACCGCTGCTCTGAATATTTCATAAATATCTTGCCACATCGAACGAATTTCCGTCTGTACTAATCTGACGCGGTTTTAGAAGTAGTATATATAGCAATAATGAAGAAAGTTGAAAGGTCGTTTCGACCATTGCTCCGAAGACAGTTTCTCGGGGCTTTGTTTCGTTTATGGATTGTAAGGGTGAGGTATTGGTTTTACCTGGGGCTTAGATGGGGATTAAGGTTAGGGTTAGGTTTGATTATCGTGTATGGCCAAGGCTTGAAGTTAGGAATTTGGTAAGTGCTGTTGACCGCTGCGCAGTGGTCGCCATTTTGGGTTGCTTTTTTTTTTTTTACCACCAAGAGAGTCTATCATTTTCTTTGGCAAGAATACATTTTTACAGCGCATACTCAATCGGTTATTATTTTGCAGCATTTTCTTGTACCAGAGACATAATGTGATATACGGCGTCTTTGCAATCGTGTCAACTAATTGTCTCTCTCTCTCTCTCTCTCTCCCTCTCCATCTTTTTTCATTGTTTTTAGGCAAGAGTTGGCCAAGTATCGCTCAGAACTGGATGACAACTCAAAGATTATATTGCACCAGAAGAACGTTAAGGTCGGGGAGGCCGTGCAGTTCATCTATAGCAAAAAGGGCAAAGTGATGACAAGAGATGTCTACAAACTCCTCCCAAAAGTAAGATAATAATTGTTAATACTTAATTGCATTCGATGATTATTTTACATGACTGCTAAGAAAGCATGTGCAGGCTCGTAAGTAAGCAATCAGGAAACAGATGGCTTTAAGTTCTCCTCGAGGTACTCCGTAATGAGGATTAATGCCTTGCCAACGGGCACGATCAACCTGACTTGGTTTCGAACTCGCGGAACCTCCCGGTTGCGAGACCACGGCTATACCACTGAGCCATCGCACCTCCTCTATGCTATATCGTTCGCTCCGTGAAAACGTTGGTCCATAGGGCCATGCATCTCAGATATGTAAAACTGGAAACATTGTTAAACAATGCCTTTAACAGAGTTATTTGTTCCCTTCCCTCTGTTACCAGTTTTTAATATACAGGTAATTACAAGCAAACCAATATTAATTTAATAGGTATGTTTATTTAGCGTCTTCACATTATTATTATTGTTGTATTTGTTGGCATGGGCTAACATGAAATGTGAAATATGAAAAATGCGAACTGAACTGAATTGAAATGGGCGCGTTTTTATTGGTCAATAATAGTGCAATTTTCTCTTGCTTTCTCCCTTTTTGTTCTTGTCGGGAATCTACAGAGCAGTCCGTTCTCCCAAGGTACCAGATATCGGTCATGCGCAGTCGTGGGAAACAGCGGTATAATGTTGAACAGCAGCTGTGGAAAAGACATTGATAAACACGACTTTGTGTTCAGGTAAGCTCATTCATTTTCTAGTTTTCAGTTCCATGTTCTGACGTTAAATTATATACGTTTACATACATGTATGATATACAAATATTATACTGTCTTGAGAGGTTTTGGTTAAAACTATGAGCAAGAGGTGACTCTAATAGTACTATTGGAGTCACCGAGGCCCATGGTTAACCAGTACATCGAAAATAAGGCAGGGTATATTTGTTTTATATCCTACATCAAAATTTCACAAATTCAAAACCGAAAGCTGGCGCTATACAGGCACTGTAGTGCGTCTCAGCGTAGATTGCGCGGCGTGAGGGCCGTGAAACCGCGGGAGGTGGCCGCTGGAGGTATTTGAAATCCCGTACGCTCGCTGAATTTTCAACTTCCAAATAGTATTCTCAAATAGTACTTCTGCTCCAAATAGTACTCCCAAATAGTTATTCTACACCCAAATAGTACTCCCAAATAGTACTTTTTCACAGCAACCTTAAAATGGTTGCAATATTTCTGGTCACGTGAAGAGCTCTCAAGCAATCAAAAACCAATACATTTTTGATGCAGGATATACTTATATAATATATTCTTGTATCACACGAAAACAAAGCCATATAATATTATTATTATTATCTATATTATCCTGACTAGCGAAATAACAAAATTTGACTTACCTCGGTAAATATGGCTTTTTCGTGTTATATCGATATCGATAGTTGAAGTTCCCGGATGACTGAGCAATACGAAAAACAATATTGATCAGTCGACCGGGTACTGCGCTAAAGATATTAAATACACTGATTTATTGGACTACTTGGAACCCTTATATAGATAATAATATTATAGCAAAAGTGAATGGCCTTGAGGGCGATACCACATATATTGCCTGAACTAGATTTTATATAAGATAAGATAAGATAAAAATAAGATAATTTATTGGTTTCCACAATATTTCATTTTACAAAGAGTGTAACAACATATTGAAATATTATTATAATATACATGTAAATATACACACTATTCAGAAAATTGTCCTTGAGTTGAATCTTAAGATATAGTGGCGGAGCCTATGGAAAAGCAGAGCTTGTTGTGGATAGGCTCCTTAAACTACAAATGACCTAATTTAACTAAAGTTACGTTTATAAAATACATATACACGCTAAAACCGGGAAAGGGAGATTACAGGGATACATGAACTGATACTCACAATTAACTACAAGAGAAAAGGGAAAGGGAAGGGAATATATCTGCAGCTTAATGAAACAATAGTACAATGTTATTTGTTCTCAACATGAATGGTATATGTACATAGTTGGCATGATAAGGATGACACAAAATCGCTGCCACTGCCGGGGGATACAATCGCATTGCGCGGCAATACAGATTGCGATATTTCTAGTTAGGTCTAGGTTTAAAACTTACCAATTAAAGACTCCCGATGCTGATCGTTGTATCCAATACAAAATCCAACAAGACATCACAAGTCATAAGCAGAAGTTTGTTCCTTCAATGTCTTAAAAATGCTGAATAAACTTTAGAGTTAAAACAATGAAAAAGACTCAGCTAAATCTGAATAAAAAATTAATTTCTCAAAAATCCCAGAACATATTTACAACTAGTGTAGTGTAGTGCAGTTACTGCGGCTCAGCGTAAATTGCACGGCGTGAGCGCCGTGACACCGCGGGAGTTGACCACTGGAGGAATTTGAAATCCCGGACGCTCGCTGAAAACTTTTGATGAAAATACGAAATACCCGGATATAAAGTCGGAAAGTTATCGACCGCCGTTTAACACGCAATTTGCCATTGACTTTTCTGAGCGGGCAATATCCTTTTTTTTAAACATTTCAATAATCTTTGATTTTTGAAATCAGGCGATAGCATTTTTAAACTGCCCTACTCAGATGCATGATATGGTCAATAGGCCTAATTATTATTGTGTGCTAGAGGAAATGACGCTTCCTGCGCCACGGGCATAAGTAAAGCCCATTGCGCATGCGGCCTCATTGAGAGCGCGTAATACACTCTTTCACGGTTAAGCCGCCATTTTAATTTACGAGTAAACATTACGTCATCAATGTTTTAGATGCGCATGCATTGTTGCGTCACTGCCTGCGCTGCGCGCTCACATCATGTTAACATGGGCGCCATTTTAAATTACGAGTAAACAGTTGTTTACTCGTAATTTAAAATGGCGCCGCAGTCGGCGCATGCGCACTCTTGTAACCGTGAAAGGGTTTATTACTTACGCTAACCAAGTCCTATACAGGCAATTGCCGCATGCGCAAGCGGGCGTAAACCAACGCACGTTTCCACTCTCAATCAGAGAACGCGCCAGTCACTAACGCAGACACGCAGTACTACTTAAGCAAAACTCTAATGTTTCATAATGTGATAAAATGTGTCCAAAAACTGCAAATTTATATTCTTTGTTTCCAATGAATATAAAACACAAATTAATTGTTCACGTTTACCAGATATCGACCTTAGGTTTAATAACCTCCTCCTTTTATGATTTATACAGATGCAACCTAGCTCCTTTGTCACCCTTCAGACAAGACGCTGGACTTAAGAGTAATTTTACGACGATGAATCCCAGTATGCTTTTGGGAAAGTAAGAATACACACCTACCAGTCACTGTTAGAAAATTAAAAAACAATATCTATAGCTCATGTATACGTACGTGAAAGAACCCACCCCCTAATTTAAAATTTATCAATCGATAAGTAAACGAATAGAAAAATTAATTAATAGATAAATAAATTGATAAATAGAGAAAAAATATCTCTTAGTTGATTGATTGATTAAATGATTGATAGGCCTATGTATATTTACATATTTATGTATTTATTCATTTATTTATTTATTTATCTATTTATTTTTTTACTTGCCTGTTTCGCTTGTGAGAAATCTATGCCTCTTGCCCCTCCTCCGAAAAATTCTAAAATTTTTGCTGTATCGCTTTTGCTGTTTTGCATGCCAGTATTTTTGTGTTACTAGTCATGATAATTGCCCCCTATCTCTACCCTCTCATTCTTTCTCTCTCTACCCATGTTTCGCTCTCTCTCTCTCTCTCTTTCTCTTTCTTTCTTTCCGTTGTTCTTTCTCTGTTTGTCCCTTATTTGTCTCCCTTCAGGCTGAACCAGCCCCCTTCCCACCCCGACCCTCTCTTTTTCTCTTTGTCTCCCCTTCTCATCATTTCTGTTTTCTCTGCCCACTCTTTCTTTTCAGTTCTCCACCTCTTATTATCTCTTAAAACCTATCTCCCTCTTTCTCCCTCACTCTCTCCCCTCTCTCCCCTCTCTTTCTGTCACTCCTCTTTCTGTGTTGCTCCCCCCTCTCTATGTGTCAGTCTATTCCCATGCATTTATATTATTTATACCCTATCCCTCTCTTCCACTCCCCCCCCCCCTCTCTCTATCTCGGTACCCATTTGCGTTGCATCTTCCTTTGTCTTGATGTCGTTCTTCTATCATTTATGACTATCATATATATCCTTTCTTGTTTGTTCTGTCATTGTGTTAGCTACCAAAACCTCAGAAATGCAGACAGCTTCAGGAAATTCAGCGATGACATCTCACAGTATGATGGTTTTCTATGGATCCCTTGCTACTCCTTCTCCTCGCACCTCCCCATGACCCTGAAGGCAATTTCAAAATACAAAGGGCAGAAACCAAGGATGGTGTGCGGGAACCCGAGGCACCATAAGTCCGTCATCGATTTTTGGGCAGAGAGGGAACTTAATAACAGACTATCTACAGGTTGGTAAAGGTTCAAATCAAAATTAATACTCCTGTCACACCGATGAGACCGACCCCGAACGGGCAACAGGCCGAAGAGACCGACAAGAGACCGAACACACCGAAAACAGACGGAACAAAACGACAACAGACCGAACCAAACGATACATTAACACCAAATGGCGAAGAATCGGTCAGTTTATAATCGGCTTGGAGTCGGTTTTGGCGGTGTGGCTGGGATATTAGCGAGCTTTCGATTTAGGCACCCGACGTGGGCTACTACGAGTTACTGGTGCGTGGAGACGTTGCGCAGCTCACGTCCGTTCCCTTCGCGGAAGTGCTTTCGATTTTTCACGACGGGGCTTTCGTCGGTCACGTGACCAATTTTTGAGATCAGGTGACTAAGTCAGGTACTAAATTCACAGTGCGCGAAAATCTGATACGAAGAATAACATAAGGATGAGAGAAAGAGATAGGATGATAAAAACAAAAAAATAACATAAGAGAAGGTAATAGAGAGAAGAAACAAAGAATAACATAAGGAAAGACAGAAAGAGAAAGTGTTAAAATGATAAAAAACAAAGAATAACATAAAAGGAGGTGATAGAAGGAAAGACAAAGAATAACATAAGACAGAAAGAGAAAGTGATAGAATGATAAAAATAAAGAATAACATAAGAGAAGGTGATAGAAGGAAGAAACAAAGAATAACATAAGGAAAGACAGAAAGAGAAAGTGATAGAATGATAAAAATAAAGAATAACATAAGAGAAGGTGATAGAAGGAAGAAACAGAGAATAACATAAGGAAAGACAGAAAGAGAAAGTGATAGAATGATAAAAAATAAAGAATAACATAAGAGAAGGTGATAGAAGGAAGAAACATAGAATAACATAAGGAAAGACAGAAAGAGAAAGTGATAGAATGATAAAAATAAAGAATAACATTAGAGAAGGTGATAGAAGGAAGAAACAAAGAATAACATAAGGAAAGACAGAAGGAGAAAGTGATAGAATGATAAAAATAAAGAATAACATAAGAGAAGATGATAGAAGGAAGAAACAAAGAATAACATAAGGACAGACAGAAAGAGAAAGTGATAGAATGATAAAAAATAAAGAATAACATAAGAGAAGGTGATAGAAGGAAGAAACAAAGAATAACATAAGGAAAGACAGAAAGAGAAAGTGATAGAATGATAAAAATAAAGAATAACATTAGAGAAGGTGATAGAAGGAAGAAACAAAGAATAACATAAGGAAAGACAGAAGGAGAAAGTGATAGAATGATAAAAATAAAGAATAACATAAGAGAAGATGATAGAAGGAAGAAACAAAGAATAACATAAGGAAAGACAGAAAGAGAAAGTGATAGAATGATAAAAATAAAGAATAACATAAGCTAGAGAAGGTGATAGAAGGAAGAAACAAAGAATAACATAAGGAAAGACAGAAAGAGAAAGTGATAGAATGATAAAAAGTAAAGAATAACATAAGAGAAGGTGATAGAAGGAAGAAACAAAGAATAACATAAGGAAAGACAGAAAGAGAAAGTGATAGAATGATAAAAATAAAGAATAACATAAGAGAAGGTGATAGAAGGAAGAAAAAGAGAATAACATAAGGAAAGACAGAAAGAGAAAGTGATAGAATGATAAAAAATAAAGAATAACATAAGAGAAGGTGATAGAAGGAAGAAACATAGAATAACATAAGGAAAGACAGAAAGAGAAAGTGATAGAATGATAAAAATAAAGAATAACATAAGAGAAAGTGATAGAAGGAAGAAACAAAGAAAAGCATAAGGACAGACAGAAAGAGAAAGTGATAGAATGATTAAAACATAGAATAACATTAGAGAAGGTGATAGAAGGAAGAAACAAAGAATAACATAAGGAAAGAGAATGTGATAGAATGATAAAAAACAAAGACTAACATAAGAGAAAGTGATAGAAGGAAGAAACAAAGAAAACATAAAGAAATTAAGACAGAAAGAAAAAATGATAGAATGATAACAACAGGGATACCGAGGAAACTGCACTCACGTTGCCGTTTCACGACGACGGGGATTCACGGAAATTGCCCCCGACTCCCGTCGTGTGATTTGGAAGGGAACGTGGGCCCAGAAGCTCGCACATGCGCAGTTGATAAATATGACGTCACGCGTCGTAGCCCACGTCGGGTGCCGAAATCGAAAGCTCGCTAGTATAAAGCAGGTCCGCAATACTATTCATAGGGCCTATGGTATGCATGATAAATCAATCAGAAAAGAGAATCCCTCAAACACTTATCAGAAGACCTGAAAGACCCGTAACCCTCGATTACTTTCCAGAATAGGCCAACGAGACTGACAAGACCGACGTGTCAGAATCCTTGGCGATAACCAAGAAGTTTTCGGAATTCCTGGTACAAAGTGAATTGGAGAGGTAAATCTACTTCATCACAGCCAGAGGTGCATGTACTCGTTTGATCAAATAGAACTTTAAATATTCATAACTGCCTTAATTAGCCTTTGTCAGCAGATTTCCCTCTTAATTTCATCGATCTGTTTCTCTAAGGTTTTTTGTTGTTGCTGTTAGCCATTAAAAAAAAAAGCACAGACTTCCCTTTTAAATATACAATGTACAGGTTTTCCCCTTGAAGTTCGAAAAATAAGCATTCAAATTAACATTAAGTTCATTCATTTTCGCGCAAAATTAAACGAAGGCGTTGATCTTCATTTAAAAGGCATTTTTCGATTTGATATTAAGAACATGCGATTTAATACATAATTATGTCATTCAAAAGAGTATAACGAGCTTTCAAAATCGAGAAATATGTCATAGCATTCAAATGCCGCACGTGGACAGACAGCAATAGGAGATTCAATAGAGAATCGGCGTGCACTGTTTTCAAGCTGACATGGTGTGTCAGGACAGTCCGGTCAAGGTCAAGCTACTAAAAATTAACCATGATTGCTTTGATGTGAAGGAATCTTGAGAAAAAAAGCATTAGGTACATCGAATTTTAAAATTTCCACTCTAATATGGGGCCGTTGTCCTGAAGATGGTGGAGGGCTCTCACATTTACTAATTAAAGACCTGTTTGTCGGGTGAGGGGGAGTCCTCTCAAATCCCATAGTTACCCTTTACCATGTTTATCGGGTAAACAGCCTGATCGTGTCAAGCTCTCCAACGATCTGTGTCTTCAAACACAGGTGGTAATAAATATTTGATTTAAAAATCACTTTCCTATGACTTTCCTATCAAGGTTGGCCTACTATGCAAATATATATGTATATTTTGGTGTTGAAAAAATGTTTCTCTCCAACAGGTTTTTATTTGGTGACGACGGCCCTCCAACTCTGCGACGAAGTACAGCTCTACGGGTTTTGGCCTTTCTCTGCACGATATGGCGACAAGAAATCAGAGGTGCCTTATCATTACTTCGACGACACGTCCGCCAAAACGGCGATCAGTGTACATTCCATGGATAAAGAATTCAGCCTTCTTGTACAGCTCCATACAATGGGCATATTACGTTTGAACGTTGGATCATGCAGCTAGCAGACGACTACGGCGATTACGGCGACTACAGGGATTGAAGTTCATATTTTGTCTGATTTCGTTATGACGCGGTAAACCAGTGACGTTTTTTCTTCACATTTGTCATCTTATTACGCAATGCTCAGGACCTTCGTTGCGCGCTATTTATACACTACAGTAAAAATTAAAAAACCGCCGCGGCCGGTTTACCGCTTCATATCTCAACGGGCATTTACGTATAAGCAGTGTTAAAGGCAGGGCATTCTACTGACACTACTTCAGATTTACTAATACTGCCATCTGCTGCTCACAATGTCCCGACGTGTCGACAGCCACGTTCATGATACATCACCAACTGCATCACCAATACATCACCAATGATGCATGGGTGCCAGAACCGGAAATCGCTCTATATACACCTTCACCGAAAGATGGCGCAATGGAAAATACATTACAGCGGTGGTAGTGAACTATACGCACAAACAGGGTATCGAATTCACGTATCATGAGTGTATATATTGAATGTCCATTCCTATTAAAAACGATTGCAGAAAATTGAAAATCAACAAAATGCAAAACGCAATAGCCTTGTCAGTTACCCTTTTAAACGTACCAGGAGCGAATTGCAACCGCGACATCGTCGTTCAGCACAGGCCCTACATGGTATTTATCATCTGATTGAGAATTGTCCTTGTGCAATCATACCTAAACCTCGACATAGGGGCTTGGTGAAGTGTAACATTATTTTTTTGTGCAATGTAGGGAAGTTATCAACGACCTAAAAAAGTAAACGTGATCGAACATAGACTATCATGTGATCGAATGTGTTAGCCAAAAAACTAAAAAGTTGCCGATTATGGTGAAATTGATTTTTCTTTGTCAAACAAAACAGCCATAATGATTTTTAGAGGAAATGACAAGAAAACTTATTATTATCGATGTATACTGAAAATTTAATTAAACGATTCAATTGCTATATGGTTATTTATCCATTTAAAAATTAATCATTTATGATGGATCAGTGAAATAATATAAAGGAAAATAATTCAATATTGCCTAATTAACGAAGAAAGCGTTTTTTATTTTTATCTATGTCTTAAAAAAAAGGGCCAATAAAAGAATGCATTTTTCACTTGATTCAATGGCAGATAATCGTTGTGAAAAGCACCTTTCTCGGTTCTATTTATTGTAACGCCTATTTGTGTTAAAGTTAAGTCTTGATTGTTTAAAATTATAAATTATTGTTTATACATGATGAGTTGCATAAGAATTAATGTGAAAAAAAAGGATTTTTATTAATTTTTTTTTCCTGAAATAAAGTAGTTTTGGTGTTCGGTGTTCTTGCTCCGGATACAATTGCTCTGCATCTAATTATTATGCACTAACCAAATGTCAAACTTTCACCCTGGGACGAACAATACCCAGTCCTAAACCTAACCCTTCACTTTATCTTAAAGCCACATAGTAGTCAGAGTCCATGTGAATTGCATCATAATTCGATGGCACTAGATTTGGTTGAATTACCAATTAAATGTATCCGTGTCTGTGTGTGCAAAGGTCTCTGAAGCAGCGAACACATGGTCCAACCAGAAAATGCTCCAACTTGCTCATATCTTGAGGGTGAGAGAAATTTGATGTATAGTGTATATGATGAGAATACCATATTATATGATGATAATTTCAGGCGGTGGGATAGGGCACAGTGCATTTACACAAGAGCTGTCTGTCGTAAAGCGAAATCCACTTTTGGTGACTGACAACACCTGTTATTGGGTAAACATCCGAATGGGGTCAAATTCCCAATGAAAACCAACTACACGTACTATGCACTATCTTTAACACCCGATCACAATCCTAACATAGGCCTATATCTTGATGAAATAGATCACGAAGCACCCGAGTAAATGATATTCAAGTTTATATCACTTGAAAATGTTTGAAAGTACTGAAAATCAAGTAATCATTTTCAAATATATATATGTATAATGTTTTATCCTTCCAACTCGGAATCATTTGAAATGTATAATAGCTGAAATACTTGCAGGCATAGTTAAGATCTATTATGTGTTTATTTATATTCATTATCACATCATTAATAGAAGCTAAGATATAAGTATGAAAACGAGAAAAGTCTTCAAGAAAAGTTTACCTCCAGTCTGTCATCTTTTTGCTTTCCCTATATGTTGTTCTTCACAAATATCATTTTTCTACATTCATTTTCATTTTTATAACTTTTATATAATTTTCGGTGATTTTGTATTTCATGTATCGTTATGTAACTTGGAATTTCTGTTCACCGCCTTGCTGAAAGCAGCTTCTCGCTGAGGGCGGGCTTTTATCATGATTTAATTCATGACAATTCAATCCAATACTACCATGCAATTTGGGTTTATGGGAAGAAAAAAAAACAACAACAATCGCGAATAAAGCAATGCAGTTTTTAATCAAACAAATACTGTACCTTTGGTCATTCCAGCAGACCAGCACCCCACGTGACCGGCATGACAAACACCTGACAGATAAAATAAAAGAAAGAAAGAAAATTGTGGCCTCGTACATTATCGGTCTGGTTAGCTCAGTTTTCTTAGCTGTCGCTCTCGTGGACTGCCGGTCTAGTGAACTCTCAAAAATATGTTGTCAGAAGGCCCATAAGACCGACAGTTTCGGTTTCTCGGGCTGTGAGTCAGGTGGGCTGCCGGTCTCATGAATCTTCAAACAGTTTTCAGGAGGCTCGCCAGCTCGACGTTTTCCGTGTTATGGGCTGTCCGTCTCATGGGCGGAAGCCGAAAAACCTAGATATTGCAAAATGTTCGTAGGCGTACCAGAGCGTAAAGCGTGCCGATCTATTATTAAGAAAAAGAAATTCGATGTTGATCTAATTCATATTAGTATATCTATAAGTATTATTTGTCACGTATGTTACATGATATTGATATAATTTGGTTTGGATTTTGCTATAAATTGAAATTGTCTATCATAGTTTTATCTTTCTTTTTAATTCATTCAAGTTTATTCAGTTTACATTCATTTTCCGGTTTTTTTTTATTGGGGGTAGGTGGTGGATGTCGCTTAAAAAAAAGGGGAAGAGTCTATTTTTCTACTGGTGGTAATTTCTTTATTTATTTTGTCGGAATACATGTTACATGATATTGACATAATTTGTTTTGGATTTTGCTATAAATTGAAATTGTCTATCAAAGTATTATAATTCTTTTTAATTAATTCATGTTTATTCAGTTTACATTAATTTTCCTTTTTTTTAGGGGTAGGTGGTAGATGTCGCTTTAAAAAAAACGGAGTGTTTATTTTTGTTACTGGTGGTCATGTCTTAATCTATTTTGTCGGAATACATTGAAAATGTGTGAACCTATTGTATGATAATTTTGCGCGTCAAACTCACTTTTCCCCCGAATCATCCATGTGTAGTTGGCTCTATTGAAATAAGGCTCATTTACTTGGGTGAACCTCGCAAACGTATTTTATTCGTATCATTTCTCGAATTTCGTAACTTACATCAACAGTCACTTTTATATAACAATTATTAAGTATCATAAATAATACATCAACGGGACTGGTACAAAATAAGCGTGCAATTTGTACCCTATAGATGCATTATGTATTTATTAGGCTTGCAAAGTGAATATCACATTTTGAGTTCGAGCAAATAATGCAAATTTCTTTCCACGAACCAGGATATAATGAAGTATATTACGCGGACTTTATGAAGTGCCTCACATATTATTGTAGTTATATGCATTCTGTAATGCTTTAGAATCACCGACAAACATACATTATATCATTTGTAATGGGCATGATGGGGATATAGTATATCAAACGTAAATTAAAGGTTTTGGTCAAGAATTATGTTGAAATCAATATTTCAAAGCTACGTACATGTATAATCTCCTTTGTCTTATTTCTTGAATTGAATCGTGATTTGATTGAGTTTTGTGGTATTATAATCTTATTTAATTTGTTTTGTTTTTCTTCAAATGGTGTTTGGTACAGCATGATGTTGCGATAGTACAGATGATGGCAGGAATAAGAGATAATGGGGGTGGAGTGGAGAAGCTAGATAGTAGAGAGAGAAAGAGACCAAGAGAGAGAGAGAGAGGGGGGGGGGTGGTGAGGGTTCGGGTGGTTAATAAAAGAGGCGGCAACACCATGGTTCTAACATAAGTACTAAACATATGCACCATACCACTTCCTCATGGTTCACCCCACCACCCCTAACACCATGACCACAATAAGTAGGTATAGTATCGCTTTTCTGTATTAAAAAATAGCCTTTGTAGTTGTTGAGGCTTTTGTTCCTAAGTATTCAGAATATCCCTATTTTATTTTTCTTTCTTTTGTTTGTTTGTTACTATGATAATCCTTTGTCAGGATTTCGATTTTAATAAATAAATTCGAATTTGAAATTGAATCTGAATATTAATGAATTATTTCTCCTTTTTTACAAATCATATAAATTATTTCTTTTACCCCCTCTGATTTGCACTATTTTTCTACACGTTATAGGGGCACTAAACCTTATAATAATTCCTTGAGGCCGTTTTGATTTAAGTTTAGGCTTTAAATGTTTGGAAAAACTTTGGGCGATAATGTGCCCGTGGTGTATGTGCTTCCTAACCTGAGATTATACTTGATTTGTTGGGAATTCATTGTTAAAATCTGGTTGTATGGGACGCACTCGAGGTTCGTTTCTCGGAAGTTCCATACTTCCAAAAATGAAATTGGGTTCATTATTCCGAACAGTGCCGTAATGACCCAAAACTTGTTAGGAAGGGGGAAGAGGGGCTAAGCTCGTATTTTCTAAGCGTCAGGAACGCAACACACTACACTCCACCCCCTCTCACGAAAAAAGAAGAAAAGAAATAAGAGTCAACACTTTCTATTTTGTTGTCTAAATAACCTCACATTCTAGCGATACCCTCAGTTTAAAAAAGTTGAACAATAATCACGTTTTATAGTTTGGAACTTTGCATTTTAGAGCACTGTTATCACAATCCTGAGCTTATAACCCAACAAAATGGTATTAATAGCACCCAATTTTTACTTTATGTTATCTTTTAACCAAAAATCTACTTTGGCCTAATTGACGCCGTCTATTTGTTTGATCGTTGATCCGTGAAAAAGCACTTAAACTTGTCAGTGGGAAAATTAGTCACGGGAGAGACGATGGCTATTAAAGACTCTCGAAGGGCCCGATGACCGGTCTCAAGCGTGGGACAGGTTGAACCGCAGACCTCATTTTTTGTTGTGTGTAGGGGTTTTGTTGTGTGTAAGGGCTTCCACTCTCCCCCAAATCGCTTCTGTTACTCCCCGCTAAAACCACTTTTTCCATAATGCATCACGAGAAATCGACTAAACACTTGTGTCACTAGATGGCGCTATGGAATGTGAATCCACCGTATTACGAGGTGCCTGATGACCTTGCATTATTAAATGCTGATCATATCGTGAATGACGTCATCGCCCGTTCTTCGGCTTTATATCTGTGAATTATAAGGCTCGTGTGAGCGATCACATGTCTATAGTTAATATCACGTCTAATAATAGGGACTTTTAGATTTTACACGACGAGAACGTGGACTGCCACAGTGACATCCTTTTAAGGCACTATTTTTTTCGGCGGCACAGATTGGGGTTAGGTGCGTGTTGAGCCTATGGGAAAGTTTAGGGTTAGGGTTAGGGTTAGGGTTAAATCAAGACCTCTTTTAAAAAAAAACCCAATCTGTGCCGCAGAAAAAAAATGACGCTGCCGGGCACAGGCCAGTGCCTTGAAAGAATGGCACACGTGGCAGTCCACGTTCTCGTCGTGTAAATCTAAAAGTCCCTAGTAACCTTTGTACGAAGACGTGTTGTATTAATGAAAAGTGAGCCGCGCCATGGTATATTACTGCTGTAAACGCTCCCCGAGGGACGAGTTTTTTGAGGCTGCATGCATCACCCAGGGCAACCGCTCTCTGCAGCATTAAAAATCATGCGTACACAAAATCTATTGCATCTCCAATTTTGCTGCACTTAATCATATCTTACCACGCACTGTATAAATCTGTCACATAACATATGTCGTAGATTATTAATATTTATTGTAAAGTTAGGATTCATTGAGCAGCTTGAGTAAAGCACAGTATAGAGTGTTGTTGTTGTTGTTGTTGAGATTAATGGCGTTTCCATCGTCATTGGATGATTTTCGCCAGGCAGTGTGAGAGGGCGTAGTTACTGGTCCTCTCTTAGTACTTTTGCTCTGTTGGATCGACGATAGCCTAGCGGCGTTGTGTTTATGAAATTAACAATGTCAGTAAATTGTTAGTTTAAGTTATTTTCTGTATTGTCATGCAGCTTGTTATTTTAAAGAATACATTAGGAAGGAAGGGATGAAGTGGTTGAATAATAGTTGCGATCAGTTCATTACGTTAGGACGTTAGTTTAAAGCCTCTCTCCGTATAATGAAGCAATTTATACAATTTATATAATGAAGCAATTTATACCGAGGATAGTACCACTGTCACTAATAGATAATATAGCAAAACGTAATTAATACTGTATTTTTATAGCTGAGCATCACAGTTCGTTGTACCTTCCACTGCCTTTTAAAAAAGCTACCACCTTTCCTATATATTCCTCGTTTCCTACTAAATGACCCAGACTACATCACTACGCCCAACCCCCCAATCTTGCCCACTGTTCCTTATTAATTAAACCCCTTAAAACAAAGTAGGTAATAAACACTCCTTTTGTATCCCCTTAACCCCCCTTCCTGGACCCCTCCCCCCACCCCCCTAGCCCCTAATCTTCCAGGCTACATGACTATGCCTTCCCTCTTTTCATCACCCTTAAACAATACTGCCCTCTGTTCATTAATAATAAAACCCTTAAAACAAGTAGGTAATATACACTCCTTTATATCCCCTTACCCCGACCCCCTCCTGAGCCCCTAATCATCCAGACTACATCACTACGCCCAACCCCCAATCTTGCCCACTGTTCCTTATTAATTAAACCCCTTAAAACGAAGTAGGTAATAAACACTCCTTTTATCCCCTTAACGCCCCTTCCGGACCCTCCCCCACCACCCCCACCACTCTAGCCCCTAATCATCCAGGCTACATGACTATGCCTTCCCTCTTTTCATCACCCTTAAACAATACTGCCCTCTGTTCATTAATAATAAAACCCTTAGATTCAATAACCAGTGTGTCACTTTAAAATCCGCCTGTGCGCGCCCATGTGCACGGCCGTATGACACAACGTATGTATTATATGCATGTAGAGCTGTTAACTGAAGTTAGAAACCCAAAATAATAAAACACACTAAAGTATAGGATAACCGAACTTTCAACTTTGTTTGGGTGACATTTCCGAGCATCCGAATGCTTCCGAAGACGTTGCTTCCAAGACCTATGATGCCGAAGATGACGTTCTGTGTGACGTCACAGGTCTACTAAATAAAATAATAAAATTCACTTTTGGCTCAGATATATACTGTTTCGTATGTTTTTCAGCGTTTTAACCCTCTTGAAACCATTCTAAGGCGTTCCATGCGATACAATGTCAAAATGTTGGCTACAACATACATATCTGGGGCATTTTAGGTCATTACCTGGTATTTTACTACGAAAGTAATTGAGAGTGTTCCGTTAAAGCCCTAGTCGTGTGGTGCGCCACCTACCGGTGGTTCCGGGAACATTGCGTCTAGATTTGGATTTTTGGTCTTTAGTGCTCTGTACATTTTCCTTCTTTGTCTTTCATATTTTGGGCATGATAATAAAAAGTGACCACGCTTCTGCTTTTTATAGTGAGGCTCTTTCACACCGTCCAATGTCACTCCGCGAACTCACAAGCGGTCGCTTATAACACATAACCGTACAAAGAAATCCCAACTTGTTGTCGAAAAACTCTCTTTAAATGTACTATGTCCCTTTTGCAGCCAACATCAAATTCTGTAGAACTTTGCAGGAATTATGAATATGTCACGTATGTCCTATCTGTGAAATTTAAACGTTAGCAGTGTCCTAGTATTCAAATTATGCAAGGAAACCCGTTTACCTTCTAGACTTCACTGTCAGACACTATTGAGTGACTGACTGACATCTTTGTCTTTGGTAATAACATACACAAAATGAGCTGTAACAGGTACATGAGCATTTGTCTATACATCAATAACCCACTACTTGTAATGGCCAAAATTTAAGTGATTGAATCTTTGTACAGCACAAAACGTACGTCCATTCGGTAAAAGGGTCTGAAAATCAGACTATTACTCATGTGATTACAATCACTTAAGTCGATTCGACAACTAATGGTCCTTATTTTCCCTCTAAAAGCCATTTTCAAGCCCTTTCGTTTGGAGGGAAGTTCTAAATTAGTATTGTCTTTCAAATGCCGTTGGAATTTAACCTTTTCATTTTTTGGCCTGCAAATGGGACATAGTACCTTTAACCTCTGCATTACATGACATTTTCGGTGGATCTTGTATTTGAGTGAGGAAGTCAGTGAAAGTGATGAATACAATGCTTGATGTATGTGTGAACGATTGGCGGCAGTTATTTTTTGAAAGCGCCGTGTTTAGTTATGTTATATATCGAGGGTTCGACGACTACAAATTTACATGTAATGTTTGTACACAGGGGCGGCGGAGCGACGTCCAAAGTGGGGGGGGGGGCACTAACAAAAAAACGGCACTTTCTGGAAAAAGGGCACCTACAAAGGGAAATCTCAAATCGAAAATATACAATTCTTTTAGACATTGGTGAATATACCCCTACATTGTGATTACATTATCATGGATGTTTGTTTCTATCTATACATCACACAAGATAAGCATCATTATAGCTTTGCAGTTGGGTGTGATGGTCTTAATATTCATTTGTGAGCGAGCACAAATTGTAAGATTTGTGAGGTCGCAGTGCGAAAAATTACATCTTATAAAGAGGGAAAACAAAATACAATCCTGATGGGGTTATAAGCACAATCTCATCAGACCTTTAATAAGTAACATAATTATATCAACTATAAATGCCAGCGAGCGTAGCGAGCGAGCTTTGGGGGAGATTGCTCTTATTCGCTTTAAATTAGGGGTACGTTTAATGATGAAAGGAAAAGGGGACACTTATCAAAAGGGATAAAGACACTTATTAGAAAAGAAAAAAAGCACGTTTAAAAGAACAAAGGGTAATTATCAGAGGTGAAAATGGGGCAGTTCTTGCACCTGAAAAGAGCACTCATCAGAGATGAAAAAATGCACTTATGAGAATGGGAAATGGTGGGAAATGGGCATTTACCGACGGAAAAGGGGTATCCATCAAATATTTATAGAAACATTTATCAGAGGTGACAGGGGGCTTTTATGAAAAGGGGGAAGTCGCTCTTTTATTTATTAGAAAGGCAAAAGGGGCACGTACACGTGTTAAAATAAAAGGGGCACTTATCAGAGGTAAAAAGGGGCGCTCATCATAGATGAAAAAAGCACTTATTAAGGGGAAGGGGCAAGTATTACTAAGGAAAATTGGGCACTTGTCAAAGTAAAACGAGCATCTCTCAGAATTGAACAGGGGCAATTATCAGAGGTGAAAGGGGCAATTATCAGATGTGAAAAGGAGTAACTTCTCGTACCTGAAAAGGGCATTTACCAGATATTAAAAGGGGCACTTATGAGAATGAAAAGGACACTTTTCAGAGGAAAAAAAGGGCATTTATGAGAAGGGGGAGGGGCACTATTTTAATGAGAATGGGCGCACTTATCTATAAGGTTCATAAGGTTCATATTTATTGTCCATTTAACAATGGAAATTCGTCTTGTTACATAGTATTACGATACACATATATAACTTTGAGTTGACAGAAAACAAAAACAAAAAATTAACAATAAAACAAAGATATAGTCATGCATCGAAAATAATATACATGTATACCAAGTGAGGTGGAATGACGATAAGTTTTTACAAGTATCGATAATGTATTGCAAATATTAGCATTGCTATATAGTCTTATTATTATCATTATTATTATTATTATTAATATCATTATTATTGCTATTATGATTATTATTGGCACTAATGTCATCATCATCATTATATTATTAGCATTATTTTTTATTAATATTACTATTATTGTTATGTAAAGGTATCATTATTGTTTTATTGCCCTATATAATACCTTCCCCTTAATATTCGTATGGAGCTAGGTACAAATGAGTTTAAGAGCCGACTTGTCCGACAGTGTGCTGATCTCAACCTGTTACCGGACCGCATTCTTACATAGTTTTCGTTCAAGGGATGCTGATTATTCATTAGGATGGATTTTGCTTTTTTACACTCCTATTTCAAGATAGTTCTCTAAGGTTTAATTCTTGTCCTATTATCTTCTCGGCCTGTCTGATGATTCTATTCAACATAGTGAAGTCTCCTTTACGACAACTCGTGTACCAGACTACACAATCAAACGCGATGATACTCTCAATTACTGATTTGTAGAACAAGACCATTCTAGTGCAATCGACATGTTTTCAATTTTCGAAGAAAATGCATCCGTTGTAGTCCCTTCTTGTTTATTGCTACCTCACTGTGAGGTAGAGGGTATGGCAGTTAATGGAGGAGTGAGTTCACGTCGTGTTTTTTTTTATATTTGTTTAAACCATTGAACTTTTAATGTGTAATATTTGTATTTGTATATGGGCTTGTGCAATATCTTTCTACCTTTGTACGTGGTTACCTATGTGGGCTCGCATGCCTCTGGGCAACAGTGAAGCATTTCACTTTTGCAAACCCTGGCCCATAGGTAACCATTTCTTTCCTCTTCTCCTTGCTTCTCATTTCCTTCTCTTTCTCTATTATTTCTAAGATAATTGTATTTACTATGTTGAATTTGTATATACTGTGAATATCTGATTTTTATGGCCAAATAAATAATAATAATAATTATAATAATAACGATCCCCCACGTCAGACCATTGGCAATTATAGTACCAAGGTATTTGTACGTATGTACTATTTCAATTTCCTCGCCATTAATTCTCGCCGGACAGCTACTCTGTTCGACTGGTTTATTGTGTCTAAAGTCGAATATCATTTCTTTTGTTTTTGACGTGTTGAGATCCAGAAAGTTGTCATTACACCAATTAGTAAACCAGTTTAAACAATGAAACATAGTTAGTTTCACATTCCTTAATTAAACCTACAATAACAGTGTCATCGGCATATTTAAGAATATAAATATTTTGTGAAAGCAGGGTGAAAGGTAACGGCAGTCTTTCGTGTAGAAGACAAAGAGGATGGCAGAGAGCACACAACCTTGTGGTGAGCCTGTATTGGTCAATATTAGCTCACTTACGACATTCTGCACACGGACGCGCTGGGTTCGATTCTTAACAAAGCCGGTTATCCAAAGTATTAAATATGGTTTAAAGGTACTTTGTCCCATTTACATGCCCAAAAATGAAATGGTTAAATTCCAACGGCATTTGAAAGACAATACTAATTTAGAACTTCCTCAAAACGAAAGGGCTTGAAAATGGCTTTTATTGAGTGGGAAAATAATGACCATTAGTTGTCGAATCGACTTAAGTAATTGCAATCACCTAAATAATAGTCTGAATTTCAGACCCTTTTCCGAATGGTCGTACGTTTTGTGCTGCACAAAGATTCAATCAGTTTAATTTTGGCCATTACAAGTAGTGGGTCGTTGATATAGACAAATGCTCATGAACCTGTTATAGCTCATTTTATGTATGCTATTACCAAAGAAAAATATGTCAGTCAGTCACTCAATAGTGTCTGGCAGTGAAGTCTAGAAGGTAAACGGGTTTCCTTGCATAATTTGAATACTAGGACACTGCTAATGTTTAAAATCTCACAGATAGGACATACATGACATATTCATAATTCCTGCAAAGTTCTACAGAATTTGATGTTCGACGCGTATCAACTTATCGATAAGGAAAAGGGATACTTATTAGAAAGGAAAAGGGGCACGTATGGAAATAAAAGGTACGCTTATCCGAGTTGAAAAGGGAAGAGGCACTTCTTACAAAGGAAAAGGAGCACATGTCATATTAAAAGGGCACCTCTCAGATTTGAATAGGGGCAAGACTAGTATCAGAGGTGAAGGGGGCGCTTTATATCAAAAGTGAAAAGGGGCACTTACTAGAGATTAAAAAGAGCACTTATGAGAATGGAAAATGGACACTTATTGCAAAGGAAAATGGGAACTTGTCGAAGGGAAAGGGGTACGTGTCAAAATAAAAAAGTGCACCTATCAATTGTGAAAAGGGGCACTTATTAAAAGGGGAAGATGCACTTCTTACAAAGTAATAGGGGTACTTTTCTAAGCAAAAGGGCCACTTTTCCTATGAAAAAAGGAGCACTTCTTACAAAGTAAAAGGAGCACTATTCCTATGTAAATGGGCACTTTTCCCATGTAAAAAGGAGCAGTTTCGGGGTACTTGAGGGAAGATGGGGGTGTAATTTTGCGGACAAGTTAGTTACAGAAAAAATATTAACTAACAGACATTGAAGTCAACGATCTTTTTTAAATATTCTCAATCCTTTTAGAGGTATCGCACTTTCTTCAGTCTCCGTACTTGCAAATTCTCTGCCCATACCTGCCATTAATAAAATAATATTTAACGAGTATAACGCGTTTTTTGTTCCCGTCAACGCAAACTCAAAGACTCCGCTTGCTAATTCTCTCCTACACGTTAGTTTAAAACGTGCAATTTTCCCCCATTATCTTACTACTGTCGTACAACAAAGGAGATTGACCAGGTTCTCCCTGCTACATGTACTTTAAAGTGGGTTGTTAAACAGACAAAAGACGAATCGCTCCAGTGACCGCTTACAATGTATACGCAATCAGCGCCGATTTGGAACTGAGGTTTCTATTCACCGTCTCTCCTTTGCGGACTCTAGCTTCTCCGTTATGTTGAACAGAGAAGCGACTGTTTACTACGTTAGCATGGTGACAGCGTGAAAGTGTACCGGTTAAAACTGTTTCCACCAATTTCACAATTCTAAATTGTAACGCCAGTTTTTCAGGATTTGGATTATGACGCAATAATTTCAAGGGTAAGCTGTGGTAAGAGAGATGTTGCAAACCGTCTGTGGATACACTTTATATTATATGCTGCATATCGCCATTTGCTTACACAAGGTAGGCCCATAGTTCTCGAGTACGTTGCCGAAGGTAACGCTTATTATTATCAATAACCGTCCATGCTATAACGTATGAATCTGAATCTGAAATAATACGGCTCAACACTCCTGGTGGTGTAAAACGAGTCGAATTGGATGTGCATGGGCATGAAATAATAAAATAGTGCCTTGAAAATACTATTGCGCGTGAGCCTTAAATACGTACGCCAGGATTTTGAATGTTAACTATGGGTGGCGGTCTAGAGTTCCAGTCTGTAAGTGTTTTTTGGAAGGAATCAGTATTAATAATAATACTGTGAATTTTCTAACGCACCTTATACTATATGTAATTACTGAGCGCCGTGGTGCTCTGTTGTGCTAGCAGCCACTAGGTAAAGCAAAGTACTTCTACCCAAGGGTGTCGATTTGTATCCGTGGTTGGGGGGATGATAGGTGCCAAAATATTTTCGGCAATGGATCAAAGCAACCAAGAGGTAGAAGCGTGTGGCAGGTTGCACCCCCTCCCTTCTAAGTTATTAAATTTTTCAAGTCACCCTCAATAAAGATAGCATTTCAGAGAATATAAGAGTGGTAATAAAATTAATAACATGCTAAATGTTAGTCCTGACTCTTGCCTGCAGTGTAGGCCTACCAGACTGATATCATCTATTTTTAAACGAAATTTAGACATTACCAAAAAAAAATCCAATGGTGAGGGATATCAACTTATGAAAGTATTATGTTACCAGTGGGCAAATGCATTAATAAGCAACCGGAAAAGGTTCATGTAGACAGGAAATTCTTTATTTCCTGTTGATAGAAACATACATTAAATGAATATTGATGTCTCTAAACAACATTCATCGTGAAAAACCCATTCCAATATTCTGTGTAAGGAGATCTCAAAAAACATAGTTCTCATTAGTAAATGAAAAACATATTGCTTTTGGTTCTTCATTTGACTCTCTTCCTTCTTTAATTAAACCAACTGAATCCTCTCTGCGGGAAACTCAATTCAATGAAACAGAATATCACTGATGCAAAATTTGGTTCTCAAAATGACAAAAAAATTTCCACTCCTGATCTCACACAAAAACTGTCTGTTTCTTAAAAACATAATATAAAACTTACGTTCCAACTACCAAACAACAAACTTCCATTATCTCCTTCTTCACCCAGATATACTTATCATACCAGATATGATAGGGATATATCCCCCTCCCCTCCCCGTGATCGACACCCATGCTTCTACCCAATGGAGAGCTAGGACAACATATACATAATATAAAATACTGACATATTAATATGACCTACTAAATAGAGGCATAGATATAAATGGTGATTTGCTTAGAAGGATTCCGATAAGTGTTTTTTTTTACATGGCTTTGAATGGATTGAGCATTTTGGATATGAGGAGGCTGGCTATTCCAAAGTTTGGGAGCGGCGACAGAGAGCTCTGTCACCAAAGCACGTCTTTACGAGGGGAACAGTCATTTATTTATTTATTTATTTCTAATATATAGGCAGGGTGACTCATTATCACCAATAATGGTGGTCTTCCATGAGGCTATGTTAAACATAATAAGGAACACTAGTTAATATATATATATATATATATATATATATATATATATATATATATATATATAATAATAATAACATAATCATGAACATAAACTCATAACAGCAACAAAGAATAAGTAAGAACATGTATAAACATATGTACAGAGTATTTGGTATCCTCGTAATGAATGAATGGTTTGTTTGTTTTGTCTTGCTTTTTGTTCAAGAAAACGTTGTTGCATATTTATAATATCTTAATATATCATTAAAGTATAGACGGTAATTAGTTTTTAAATTCGATGAAAAGTAACTATTAGCATATTTCGGTATGTATGAGACTTTGAAAAGGCAACATATACTTTTGAGAGTTCATAAACAAAGTATAGAAACTACATGTACTTAGGCTCACTTAAAGGGATCCGGTAACTTTGTCTCAGATTCTGAAACAAATTCTGGATTTAGCTCATGATGCAATGATAATCATAAACCTTTAGGTCAGTCAGGAACCCCATGACTTTTACAAGCTGATCGCCTGTCTGATTATCAAGATATTTATGATTGAATTACAAATTTTGAAAACCATTCGCCTGATGGTTTTCATAACACTATAGTCTATTAGGAAAACGAGTATGGTAAAACCGGTCAATCAAAGATTTTACTTTTTGAGGCACTTCTCGATCATTTTGAAGCGCAATTTAGGGCTTCATTATTACCCATATCACAGACACTAATAACATAGGGCCGTGTATCTCAGATTTAACACTGTTAAACGATCCCTTTAAGAAAGACATTAGGGATACCAAAATGATTATATACATATTTACCAAAAAAATAAAAGTATTACAGGATAGTAAATTACTGGATAATATGCACAATTAATGCATGTAATCAAGTATAGCAATTGAACGTACACTGTTAGATAACAGTAAAAATACAAATATATTTATAACTGATAATAAATTATATGAAATCATTCTTTCAGTTTGAAAAGCATTGTGTCGTCCTACATTTAGGGCTAAGAAACAGACAAGCAAACATTTTGTGCAAGCAGGACAATTACAAATGTTATATCCTTGACAAAGTCAAAAAATAAAAAAAAACATCAAGTGGAATTTTCCTAGCAATTAGGATGTATATGAATACCACATATTATCATGTTGTTATGCAAGCGCATCATTAACCAATCGTTTGATTTTTTATAAGAGAAATGTGCTGGAAAGCTAAAAGGAATTAAAGTAAAACTTTAGTTAAGACACTAAACAATATTCCTCTTGTCATTTTATCTTATTGAGAATCGATATTGCAAGATTGTTTGAACATGTATTTAAGGTGTTCACAGAGCTTGCCATTCTCAATGATCTGTCCAACTGATTACATGCTATAAGTTGGAGGTGGGAATAAGTGGAAGCCCGCAGCCGGGAAGAGAGCGCCTCAGATTTGATAATTACTGAAAGCTATGAAAGATATTTATAAGGAATCTTGGTTAGAATCAATTCCAAAATTGTAGTGCGATCTCCTGGTTGAACGAGTAACATGGTGAAACAGTTCTCGCACGGGAACGGTGAATTATGTTGATAAACAAGTACATTTTGTGCACCAAATGTGCTAAAATGTAATCTTTTTGCATGATTGCGTTTTATTTAATTATTTCACTTTTAAGTGTTTTTAGTTTTTTTTATTTATGAAATTTGCGTTCTGGCAATTATAGTACAAAGGATAAAAGCAGGTGAATGAAATGCTTCATCACCACACACACCTGGGAAAAAGCATCCATAAAGTTAAATACATTTACTCGATAAACGACTTCAGTCACTTCACATAGTACGTGATGTAATACCAAGAAAATTGCAATGCCAATGTCGTGCTGAGGAACTGTAAATACATTATTCTTGCTTTATGCCTCTCTCATACACTTTGGTGGGGAATCTTGTAGATTAATGGGCAAGAATACAATGCGTCCCCTCCGTCTGCCCCTTTCATTTTTTTAAACCAAAAAGGCGTCTGGAAATGTCAAAACCTGTTTTCTTTTAGTACTTTTTGCTTGTCAGAAATTGTTTGAACTAGTGTCCCATCCCTTGCAGACACATCGGTCTGCTCCTGATAATCCTTAACCCTTCTACATTTAGTTATTACACCTTTTATTTGCCTAGGTGGAATAATTAATTCTTCTAAGTAATGGGATTGTTCTGCAGTACATGTAATTTATTATCATTTTCCCTGAAAAAAAAAAAAAAAGATGCATGCATGTAGATGACATTTTACAGATTATTCCAGTAGAAATTCAATGCATTTGAAATGATGACCTAAATTTGACTCTAAATAGGCAGAAGAGATTGTTTATGAAAACTTGTGAACGTAAATATTCTGAATTTTTTTTTTTTTTTTTTTTGGGAGGGCGTTTCAGATCAAATACAAATGATGTAATAAAAGTCAGTACTTCAATACTACAATACATTTGTGTAAGGTGAAATTGGGATGACAAGGGGAATTTTGGTAGTCTGCTAAAACCCTGGAACCCTCACCACAAAAGATACTGGCGTGCATGTATATACGGTGGGGTCACCAGGATGTCAATTTATATATATATATATATATTTTGAGGGGGCAGATGACAACCTAATGGCAAGGAAAATGGAGGGGATAGGGTGGGGATAAGTGAAGCAGATGAAACATCAAGCCTTCACAATAACACGTTTACATTCATGCTGAGGGTTTTAGGGCAGAGCAGACGTTTTAAAGGGATTGGGTAACTTTGTCTCAGATTCTGAAACAAAATCCTGGATTTAGCTCATGCTACAATGATAATTATAAACTTTAGGTCAGTCAGGAATCCCCATGACTTTTACAAGCCGATCGCCTGTCTGATTATCAAGATATTTATGATTGCAAATCGAAATCAAATTTTGCGTTTTCCTAGCGGTTTTTATAACACTACAGTCTTTTGGGGAAAATGAGTATGGTAAAACCGGTCACTCAAAGATTTTACTTTTGGAGGCACTTCGTGATTATTTTGAAACGCAATTTTTTAGGGCTTCAATATTACACCATATCACAGACACTGATAACACGTAGGACCATGCATCTCAGATTTAACATTGTTAAACGATGCCTTTAAATGGGGGAGGGGGTTTCCCTCTTCACACCCTTGCTACCGCATGAGTAATAGGTGTATAAAGGATTTTATTTCATCGTTGTTGACATCAGTGACATCCTTAAAAAAACGTGTTTAACTTACAAGAAATTTATAAATTGTGACATTGGTTTTCTGATCATTATTTTGCCTATGGGGAGAAACACAGAGAGGAGAACCCCTAACCGTTTCTTAGGAAATTGATTTGCGATGTCACCAAAGTTCAGCCGAGAGAGTGTTTGATTTCTCTCTCCTCCTTCTCGAATGTTATTTTGGCAGTGAATCGATCTGGAGTATCTAACTCGGAGAGTCGGATTTGACAACGTGAGGCAGAATTGTTGTGTACTGTGCTTGATCTGGGTTGAAAATAGTTGAAATAGCTATCCCGTTGACGTCCAAAACACAGAATATGCTATAATTTGTGCGTCATCTGTGTTTGAATAGGTCACTGTTTTAATCATCCTTTTTGTCTTATGTTGTGCTCAAATAGCTCACCCAAAGCAGACCTCTGTGTTCATGTCAAATTTGCCATTTTGAGAGAATCTTTTATTTGAGTGAGGAAGTCAGTGAAAGTGATGAATATAATGGTTGATGTATGTGTGAACGATTGACGGCAGTTTTTTAGTTTTTTAATTTGAAAGCACCGTGCTTAAAATACCTTGGACACATTTTACATGTCATGTTGGTGCACGGCCACTAGTTATATTATATATCGAAAGTTCGACGTGTACAATTTTACATGTAATGTTTGTTCGCCATAAATTAGGCTATACGTCGAGGGTTCGACACACGAGCCGAGTCATTGTCTAAACGCGGCAATTGCCGGTCTGCCCCCCCTTCTCTCTCCCCTCTCTCTCTCTCTCTCTCTCTCTCTCTTTTTCAGTTAACACATTCTCAAATCACTCAGTTGCGTCTCACAGTATAGGAATATTCGTATACGGGCACTAATTTCACCGGAGGGGAAGGGGAGGGGGCTAACGTCGCTTGCGAATATGGACAAAATGTTGATACTTCTTACTTGGTTGAAATGTAGTTTTCACATCAAAATATGATAAGTCAAAATGAGAATTACCAATAGATATTCAATGCCAGGATATGAGGTGTTTGTGTATAATCA